>JAECYA010000205.1:0-117709 GCA_018153455.1 Drosophila parabipectinata
ATGCAATTATATTTTTTTTTTTTTTTTTTTTTTTTAACGTTGCTTTTATTTCTTGAATCTTCTTTGCGAGACTAACAAGAGGTGTATCAAATCTTATATTTTTAACTTAACTAACAGTCATATTGACTGATACGGAGTTAGACGGCCCTAAAAATCGATTGCTGGGTTGGGAGGTCGTTGCGTCTAAGGCGGGATACGCTAGAAACCCGAGTCAATCCCCGAGCGAGAAAATTTGGGTGCGAAGACAGTTTTTCTTTGTATGACTCTTTTTGCTTCTGGATTTCGTCTTTCACTGCGAGGATGCCCAGATCCCGGTGGATGTTTTCGTTGCGAACATACCAAGGTGCCCCTGTGATAGTTCTCAGGATTTTTGATTGTGCGCGCTGTATGATGTCTATGTTGCTGCTGCTCGCGTTCCCCCACAGCTGGGAGCCATACGTCCAGATTGGCTTTAGGACTGAATTGTACAGTAGTAACTTGTAGTCCAGGCACAGTGGCGATCGTGAGTTTATGATCCAGTGGAGGCTGCTGGCTTTCAGTTTTAGATGCATCTTTTTGCATTCGATGTGCTTACGCCAGGTAAGTCGTCTATCAAGGTGAACGCCAAGGTACGTTACGTCGTTAGCTTGAGGGATCTGCATACCGTTTAGTAAAAGCGGAGGGCATGTTTGTCTATTAAGAGTAAACGTTATATGTTTACACTTTTGTTCGTTTATTTTAATGCGCCAGTCGGACAGCCACCTTTCCACTATTGTGAGATGATTAGCCAGTTGGGTTGTTGCCTGCGTTGGGCATCTGGAGCGACTAAGAATAGCGGTATCATCGGCGAACGTTGACGTTGTTAGTTGTGCGCTCGTAGGAATATCCGCAGTATACAAAACATATAGACACGGCCCGAGTGCGCTTCCCTGTGGAACTCCAGCTTCGATGGTGTAGTCGCCCGAAGTAGCTGCGTTGCATCTCACTGAGAATACCCTATTGAAGAGGTATGATTCCAGTAGCTTGTGGGTGTATGTTGGCAAATACGTTTTAATTTTTGTGCATGAGTCCGATGAGCCAAACTCGGTCGAAAGCTTGAGATACGTCGAGGAAAATAGCGCTGCAGTATTCTCGTTGTTCGAAGGCTGAGCGTATTTCGGATGTTAATCTGTTCACTTGTTCGATGGTTCCATGGTTTCTTCGAAAGCCAAATTGGTGTGCCGGGATGATATTGCAAGCTTCCAAATGTGGTATTATGCGAGTTAACAAGCATTTTTCAAACAGTTTAGACAAACAAGATAGAAGGCTTATTGGTCTGTATGATGACGGAATTGTGTGGTCTTTTCCAGGCTTCGGAATCATTATAATAATGGATTTCTTCCACTTTTTTGGGAAATAGCCAAGATTAATGATTCCATTAAATAGTTTGCAGACGACCTCTATAGCGCATTTTGGAAGTTCGATCAGCATCTTTGGGGTCAATAGGTCACCACCGGGAGCCTTTTTTGGTTTTAGCCCTCTTATGACTTTTTCGATTTCGTTCGGCCGGAATGGAGGTGCGGCTGGCTGAGGGGAGGACTCTGGCTGAATTACTGGCAGGAGGAATGAATTTGAGGCTGGGTTTGGCTGGAAGACACTTTGGAGATGTGTGGCGAATGTTTCAGCTCGGTCTTCGTTGCTGCGAGCCCAGCATCCCGAAGAGTTTCTTATCGGGGTGGTCGTTTCAATTGGGGCACTAAGATTTGGGTGGGCCCTCCACAGGGGGTACTTTGTGCTTGTTGGCGAGAGATTCTGGATGTACCTCAGCTGTGCATTTTCTTCCTGTTGGTGAAGAGCCTGGTCGAGTGATCGGGTTGCTTCCTTAAGGCGTTGTTTTGAAGCTGGTGATCTGCTGTTTTGCCAATCACGACGCGTGCGCCTCTTTTCTCGCACGAGCTGTTCGATTTGCTGATTAGATTTGAAGTGTTTGTTTCGGTCTACTTCTTTCCTATGAGGAGTAGAGATTTTAGCTGCCGCAACGAGTACTTCTTCCAGGGCGCTCGTAGTGTAGTCGATGTCCGATTCCATGTTAAAATCCGGGGCGAGTTCTATGTGGGCACTCACGTACTTTTTGTATTTTAGCCAGTTTGTTTTTGTCGTCGTCAGACTGAAGGGGTGTTCGGTTATTTCTGGGCTTTGAAGAAGCGTTAGAAGCACAGGCGAGTGGTCTGATGATAAGTCCGAGACTGCTTTGGCACTTATTAGATTGCGAGGTATGTTTTTTGTCACTGCAAAATCAATAAGGTCTGGGAGCTTTCGTGAGTCTGTTGGCCAGTATGTGGGACTTCCAGGGGAAACGTAGTCCAGTTTATTTTTCACATTTATAATTGCATTGTACAATTGTCTTCCTTTGGGAGTCACTAGACGTGATCCCCAGTGCGTATGTTTGGCGTTGTAGTCTCCTGCGGCTATAAATCGATCCCCAGTGAATTGTAGAAGTCCATAAATTGTCCTTCCGAGATTGAGAAGCGAGGAGGGCAGTAAACGGCAGCAATTGAAAGGATTCCGTTGCTTGACTGAATTTGTATCGATGTGGCCTGCAAGAAGTTTGTTGCAAACCTTTTGTGAAAATGGTGTTTAATTCGTTCTCTGATTAGAACTCCAGTTCCGCCGTGGGCTTTCCCATCTGGATGATCTGTGCGGTAGATTGTGTAGCCTCTTATATGAAAGTTGTATTTGCTTGTAAGATGCGTTTCCACCAGTAGCATAACGTCAATATGGTTTTCGGTCAAGAATTGTGACAATTCTAGTTTATGCCGTGGGACACCATTGGCGTTCCACATTGATATTCGTAGCGCCTGCATAGATTATTTGGACTGTTGTGCTACGAGCAGCTGTATCACCATGTTCTGGTTTTGAACAAGCGTTTGCATGGTCGTTTTCATGAATGACATAAGCTCCATCATACTTTGTTGGAGGGTAAGCATCATAGTTTCCGTTTTGCTGTGTGGCTGTTCTGGGGACTGTTGACCGCTTTGAGAGTTAGGCTGAATTGGAATTTCCCTTCCAGATCGTAGAGCATCGGCATAGGAGAAGCCGTTGGTGGTGTTTAGTGGACCGAATGAGGATCTCGCAGCTTTGGCGAAGAAGACGTCTGGCGTGGTTTTTGACGAAACGTACGCATTCTGTGGATTTTGGTTGCGCGTTGCGGTCGCTTGACGCATGCGACTCTTTAACTCCTTATACACAATACATCCTCTATAGTTTGCCGTATGGCTGCCTCCGCAGTTTCCACATTTCTTCACGGTACTGTCCTTGTTTGTAGTGCAGCAAGCGGACTTGTGGGCGTCCCCGCAGACTACACAGACAGCCCGAAGTGTGCAGTAAGACCTTGTGTGTCCATACTCTTGACAATTAGTGCATTGCACTGGACCGTTACGTTTATGTGGCTCTTCAACAGTGATTTTCCGATGCAAAAGATATTGCAGGTTGTAGATTGGGTGGACTTCGTTCTTCTTCAGCGACCTGCTTTCAGGCTCGAGCTCGACCTTGAAGAGGGGTTGTGGCTTTTTATCTTTATTTAGAATGTTAATAACATTCTTGGCGGCGAAGCCCTTTTCTTTAAGGGCGGTTTTTATTTCCTCGGCGGTAACATCAGGTTCTATTCCCTTTACTACCACTTGTAGGCCCTTACTGCTTTTCAGCTGGTACGTGTAATAGTTTTTCTGTACAGTGTCCAGATATTTTGACACTATTCGGAAGTGCTCTTCAGTCTTGGTTTGCACCTTTGTTTCATGGATGTTCCCTTTGATAAGCGGAACAACATGAAAGTTTTCACCGTTCCCGATCAACGACGCAATTTTGTTGACCAGGGCACTCGAGCTTTTTTCCCTAATATAGATTGGAGGGGGCTTGGGTTTTTTTGCGGTGTCTTGGGCTGGTTGGTTTTCCTCAGCCTCCGCCAGTAGGGCAAATCTGTTAGTAGTGGATCTGTCTGGTTCATTATCGTTATTCAGGACACGGTTAATTTTTGTTTTGTTGCCTGCCGGATTACTCTGCGGGCTAAGCTTGCGCTTAATTTGGATGTAGCGATCCATTCCAGTCTGTGTGGCCGTTGCCGCTTTGGCACATTCCGAGGTTGTTGTTTTTGTACTCGCTGTAGTCGTTGACGTCGTGGTACTTTGAGTTGCAGGGGTTTTCGCTGTTGTTGCAGAAGTTGTAGCGCTGCTTGTTGTTGGTGCGAAATTTGTTTCCGATATTGGAGGGGGGTTTTACACTGCGAACTCCATGACGCGGGAGTCGGAGTGAGCAGAGCGGGTGAGCAAGACCGTGCCCTTTGGGTTTCAGCGGTCAGTAAAGCCGGGTTGCTTTTAAGCGCCGATTTTTCCACTTCCGTATCGCGGGTTGAAAAGTAAGAGTAGAAGCCGTTTCTTTGGTTCACTGAACTTCTACGCTCGTTCTTTTGGTCGTTGCTCAATGAGCTCATTGCGTGGTACGTATTTTTTTTTTCAACAATGCACTAGTTTTGGTTTAGCACATTACAACTGTTATAAAAAAAAAAAAAAGCTTGTCTGTCGCTTTTAATAAATTGTATTTCAGTGTCTTTTCGCTTATATTGGCGAAAATATAAGCGAAGTGAAGTTTTCCCGGAGCTCGGACAAAGCACGTCCGCTCAGTTCGGTAGTTCGATTACGATTACAATGCAATTATAAATGTGAAAAATAAACTGGACTACGTTTCCCCTGGAAGTCCCACATACTGGCCAACAGACTCACGAAAGCTCCCAGACCTTATTGATTTTGCAGTGACAAAAAACATACCTCGCAATCTAATAAGTGCCAAAGCAGTCTCGGACTTATCATCAGACCACTCGCCTGTGCTTCTAACGCTTCTTCAAAGCCCAGAAATAACCGAACACCCCTTCAGTCTGACGACGACAAAAACAAACTGGCTAAAATACAAAAAGTACGTGAGTGCCCACATAGAACTCGCCCCGGATTTTAACATGGAATCGGACATCGACTACACTACGAGCGCCCTGGAAGAAGTACTCGTTGCGGCAGCTAAAATCTCTACTCCTCATAGGAAAGAAGTAGACCGAAACAAACACTTCAAATCTAATCAGCAAATCGAACAGCTCGTGCGAGAAAAGAGGCGCACGCGTCGTGATTGGCAAAACAGCAGATCACCAGCTTCAAAACAACGCCTTAAGGAAGCAACCCGATCACTCGACCAGGCTCTTCACCAACAGGAAGAAAATGCACAGCTGAGGTCCAGAATCTCTCGCCAACAAGCACAAAGTACCCCCTGTGGAGGGCACACCCAAATCTTAGTGCCCCAATTGAAACGACCACCCCGATAAGAAACTCTTCGGGATGCTGGGCTCGCAGCAACGAAGACCGAGCTGAAACATTCGCCACACATCTCCAAAGTGTCTTCCAGCCAAACCCAGCCTCAAATTCATTCCTCCTGCCAGTAATTCAGCCAGAGTCCTCCCCTCAGCCAGCCGCACCTCCATTCCGGCCGAACGAAATCGAAAAAAGTCATAAGAGGGCTAAAACCAAAAAAGGCTCCCGGTGGTGACCTATTGACCCCAAAGATGCTGATCGAACTTCCAAAATGCGCTATAGAGGTCGTCTGCAAACTATTTAATGGAATCATTAATCTTGGCTATTTCCCAAAAAAGTGGAAGAAATCCATTATTATAATGATACCGAAGCCTGGAAAAGACCACACAATTCCGTCATCATAAAGACCAATAAGCCTTCTATCTTGTTTGTCTAAACTGTTTGAAAAATGCTTGTTAACTCGCATAATACCACATCTGGAAGCTTGCAATATCATCCCGGCACACCAATTTGGCTTTCGAAGAAACCATGGAACCATCGAACAAGTGAACAGATTAACATCCGAAATACGCTCAGCCTTCGAACAACGAGAATACTGCAGCGCTATTTTCCTCGACGTATCTCAAGCTTTCGACCGAGTTTGGCTCATCGGACTCATGCACAAAATTAAAACGTATTTGCCAACATACACCCACAAGCTACTGGAATCATACCTCTTCAATAGGGTATTCTCAGTGAGATGCAACGCAGCTACTTCGGGCGACTACACCATCGAAGCTGGAGTTCCACAGGGAAGCGCACTCGGGCCGTGTCTATATGTTTTGTATACTGCGGATATTCCTACGAGCGCACAACTAACAACGTCAACGTTCGCCGATGATACCGCTATTCTTAGTCGCTCCAGATGCCCAACGCAGGCAACAACCCAACTGGCTAATCATCTCACAATAGTGGAAAGGTGGCTGTCCGACTGGCGCATTAAAATAAACGAACAAAAGTGTAAACATATAACGTTTACTCTTAATAGACAAACATGCCCTCCGCTTTTACTAAACGGTATGCAGATCCCTCAAGCTAACGACGTAACGTACCTTGGCGTTCACCTTGATAGACGACTTACCTGGCGTAAGCACATCGAATGCAAAAAGATGCATCTAAAACTGAAAGCCAGCAGCCTCCACTGGATCATAAACTCACGATCGCCACTGTGCCTAGACTACAAGTTACTACTGTACAATTCAGTCCTAAAGCCAATCTGGACGTATGGCTCCCAGCTGTGGGGGAACGCGAGCAGCAGCAACATAGACATCATACAGCGCGCACAATCAAAAATCCTGAGAACTATCACAGGGGCACCTTGGTATGTTCGCAACGAAAACATCCACCGGGATCTGGGCATCCTCAAAGACGAAATCCAGAAGCAAAAAGAGTCATACAAAGAAAAACTGTCTTCGCACCCAAATTTTCTCGCTCGGGGATTGACTCGGGTTTCTAGCGTATCCCGCCTTAGACGCAACGACCTCCCAACCCAGCAATCGATTTTTAGGGCCGTCTAACTCCGTATCAGTCAATATGATTGTTAGTTAAGTTAAAAATATAAGATTTGATACACCTCTTGTTAGTCTCGCAAAGAGAAGATTCAAGAAATAAAAGCAACGTTAAAAAAAAAAAAAAAAAAAAAATACAGTGCAAAATACGCATCCTCTTTAAAAAAAGGTATACATTAATAACGGCGGCTGGGGTGTTGGGCAGCGTCAAAACTCGGAAAAATGATAATGGCCAGTATTGGCGAACCAGGATCCGAAAATATCGGTATTTGATTCCTCAAAATCAGTGGGACCGATTTTAATGGTACAGGGACCATTCGAATGGGCTTAAAATTAGCTTTCTTGTGGTATACCGTGCATAATGGCGCATCCTCTTTAAAAAAAAGGTAAACATTAATAATGGCGGCTGGGGTGTTGGGCAGCGTCAAAACTCGGGAAAATGATAATGGCCAGTATTGGCGAACCAGGATCCGAAAATATCGGTATTTGATTCCTCAAAATCAGTGGGACCGATTTTAATGGGACAGGTACCATTCGAATGGGCTAAAAATTAGCTTTCTCGTGGTATACAGTGCAAAATGGCGCATCCTCTTTAAAAAAGGTAAACATTAATAATGGCGGCTGGGGTGTTGGGCAGCGTCAAACCCGGGGAAATGATAATGGCCAGAATTGGCGAACCAGGGTCCGAAAATGTCGGGACTTGATTCCTCAAAATCTGTGGGACCGATTTTAATGGGACAGGTACCATTCGAATGGGCTAAAAATTATCTTTCTCGTGGTATACCGTGCATAATGGCGCATCCTCTTTAAAAAAGGTAAACATTAATAATGGCGGCTGGGGTGTTGGGCAGCGTCAAAACTCGGGAAAATGATAATGGCCAGTATTGGCGAACCAGGGTCCGAAAATGTCGGTGGGATAGATTTTAATGGGACAGGTACCATTCGAATGGGCTAAAAATTAGCTTTCTCGTGGTATACCGTGCATAATGGCGCATCCTCTTTAAAAAAAGGTAAACATTAATAACGGCGGCTGGGGTGTTGGGCAGCGTCAAAACTCGGGAAAATGATAATGGCCAGTATTGGCGAACCAGGGTCCGAAAATGTCGGGACTTGATTCCTCAAAATCAGTGGGACCGATTTTAATGGGACAGGTACCATTCGAATGGGCTAAAAATTATCTTTCTCGTGGTATACCGTGCATAATGGCGCATCCTCTTTAAAAAAAGGTAAACATTAATAATGGCGGCTGGGGTGTTGGGCAGCGTCAAAACTCGGGAAAATGATAATGGCCAGTATTGGCGAACCAGGGTCCGAAAATGTCGGTGGGATAGATTTTAATGGGACAGGTACCATTCGAATGGGCTAAAAATTAGCTTTCTCGTGGTATACCGTGCATAATGGCGCATCCTCTTTAAAAAAGGTAAACATTAATAACGGCGGCTGGGGTGTTGGGCAGCGTCAAAACTCGGGAAAATGATAATGGCCAGTATTGGCGAACCAGGGTCCGAAAATGTCGGGACTTGATTCCTCAAAATCAGTGGGAGCGATTTTAATGGGACACGTACCATTCGAATTGGCTAAAAATTAGCTTTCTCGTGGTATACCGTGCATAATGGCGCATCCTCTTTAAAAAAAAGGTAAACATTAATAATGGCGGCTGGGGTGTTGGGCAGCGTCAAAACTCGGGAAAATGATAATGGCCAGTATTGGCGAACCAGGGTCCGAAAATGTCGGGACTTGATTCCTCAAAATCAGTGGGAGCGATTTTAATGGGACACGTACCATTCGAATTGGCTAAAAATTAGCTTTCTCGTGGTATACCGTGCATAATGGCGCATCCTCTTGAAAAAAAGGTAAACATTACTAATGGCGGCTGGGGTATTGGCGAACCAGGGTCCGAAAATATCGGTATTTCATTCCTCAAAATCAATGGGACCGATTTTAATGGGACAGGTACCATTCGAATGGGCTAAAAATGAGCTTTCTCGTGGTATACCGTGCATAATGGCGCATCCTCTTTAAAAAAGGTAAACATTAATAATGGCGGCTGGGGTGTTGGGCAGCGTCAAAACTCGGGAAAATGATAATGGCCAGTATTGGCGAACCAGGGTCCGAAAATGTCGGTATTTAATTCCTCAAAATCAGTGGGATAGATTTTAATGGGACAGGTACCATTCGAATGGGCTAAAAATTAGCTTTCTCGTGGTATACAGTGCAAAATGGCGCATCCTCTTTAACAAAAAAAGGTAAACATTAATAACGGCGGCTGGGGTGTTGGGCAGCGTCAAAACTCGGGAAAATGATAATGGCCAGTATTGGCGAACCAGGATCCGAAAATATCGGTATTTGATTCCTCAAAATCAGTGGGACCGATTTTAATGGGACAGGGACCATTCGAATGGGCTAAAAATTAGCTTTCTTGTGGTATACCGTGCATAATGGCGCATCCTCTTTAAAAAAAGGTAAACATTAATAACGGCGGCTGGGGTGTTGGGCAGCGTCAAAACTCGGGAAAATGATAATGGCCAGTATTGGCGAACCAGGGTCCGAAAATGTCGGGACTTGATTCCTCAAAATCAGTGGGACCGATTTTAATGGGACAGGTACCATTCGAATGGGCTAAAAATTAGCTTTCTCGTGGTATACCGTGCATAATGGCGCATCCTCTTTAAAAAAAAGGTAAACATTAATAATGGCGGCTGGGGTGTTGGGCAGCGTCAAACCCGGGGAAATGATAATGGCCAGAATTGGCGAACCAGGGTCCGAAAATGTCGGGACTTGATTCCTCAAAATCAGTGGGACCGATTTTAATGGGACAGGTACCATTCGAATGGGCTAAAAATTAGCTTTCTCGTGGTATACCGTGCATAATGGCGCATCCTCTTTAAAAAAGGTAAACATTAATAATGGCGGCTGGGGTGTTGGGCAGCGTCAAAACTCGGGAAAATGATAATGGCCAGTATTGGCGAACCAGGGTCCGAAAATGTCGGTGGGAGCGATTTTAATGGGACAGGTACCATTCGAATGGGCTAAAAATTAGCTTTCTCGTGGTATACCGTGCATAATGGCGCATCCTCTTTAAAAAAGGTAAACATTAATAACGGCGGCTGGGGTGTTGGGCAGCGTCAAAACTCGGGAAAATGATAATGGGCAGTATTGGCGAACCAGGGTCCGAAAATGTCGGGACTTGATTCCTCAAAATCAGTGGGAGCGATTTTAATGGGACACGTACCATTCGAATTGGCTAAAAATTAGCTTTCTCGTGGTATACCGTGCATAATGGCGCATCCTCTTTAAAAAAAGGTAAACATTAATAACGGCGGCTGGGGTGTTGGGCAGCGTCAAAACTCGGGGAAATGATAATGGCCAGAATTGGCGAACCAGGGTCCGAAAATGTCGGGACTTGATTCCTCAAAATCAGTGGGACCGATTTTAATGGGACAGGTACCATTCGAATGGGCTAAAAATTAGCTTTCTCGTGGTATACCGTGCATAATGGCGCATCCTCTTTAAAAAAGGTAAACATTAATAATGGCGGCTGGGGTGTTGGGCAGCGTCAAAACTCGGGAAAATGATAATGGCCAGTATTGGCGAACCAGGGTCCGAAAATGTCGGTGGGATAGATTTTAATGGGACAGGTACCATTCGAATGGGCTAAAAATTAGCTTTCTCGTGGTATACCGTGCATAATGGCGCATCCTCTTTAAAAAAGGTAAACATTAATAACGGCGGCTGGGGTGTTGGGCAGCGTCAAAACTCGGGAAAATGATAATGGGCAGTATTGGCGAACCAGGGTCCGAAAATGTCGGGACTTGATTCCTCAAAATCAGTGGGAGCGATTTTAATGGGACACGTACCATTCGAATTGGCTAAAAATTAGCTTTCTCGTGGTATACCGTGCATAATGGCGCATCCTCTTTAAAAAAAGGTAAACATTAATAATGGCGGCTGGGGTGTTGGGCAGCGTCAAAACTCGGGAAAATGATAATGGCCAGTATTGGCGAACCAGGGTCCGAAAATGTCGGTGGGATAGATTTTAATGGGACAGGTACCATTCGAATGGGCTAAAAATTAGCTTTCTCGTGGTATACCGTGCATAATGGCGCATCCTCTTTAAAAAAGGTAAACATTAATAACGGCGGCTGGGGTGTTGGGCAGCGTCAAAACTCGGGAAAATGATAATGGCCAGTATTGGCGAACCAGGGTCCGAAAATGTCGGGACTTGATTCCTCAAAATCAGTGGGAGCGATTTTAATGGGACACGTACCATTCGAATTGGCTAAAAATTAGCTTTCTCGTGGTATACCGTGCATAATGGCGCATCCTCTTGAAAATAAGGTAAACATTACTAATGGCGGCTGGGGTATTGGCGAACCAGGGTCCGAAAATATCGGTATTTCATTCCTCAAAATCAATGGGACCGATTTTAATGGGACAGGTACCATTCGAATGGGCTAAAAATGAGCTTTCTCGTGGTACACCGTGCATAATGGCGCATCCTCTTTAAAAAAAGGTAAACATTATTAATGGCGGCTGGGGTGTTGGGCAGCGTCAAAACTCGGGAAAATGATAATGGCCAGTATTGGCGAACCAGGGTCCGAAAATGTCGGTGGGATAGATTTTAATGGGACAGGTACCATTCGAATGGGCTAAAAATTAGCTTTCTCGTGGTATACCGTGCATAATGGCGCATCCTCTTTAAAAAAAGGTAAGCATTAATAACGGCGGCTGGGGTGTTGGGCAGCGTCAAAACTCGGGAAAATGATAATGGCCAGTATTGGCGAACCAGGGTCCGAAAATGTCGGGACTTGATTCTTCAAAATCAGTGGCACCGATTTTAATGGGACAGGTACCATTCGAATGGGCTAAAAATTAGCTTTCTCGTGGTATACCGTGCATAATGGCACATCCTCTTGAAAAAAGGTAAACTATAATGGCGGCTGTGGTATTGGGCAGCGGCAAACCCGGGGAAATGATAATGGCCAGTATTGGCGAACCAGGGTCCGAAAATGTCGGGAATTGATTCCTCAAAATCAGTGGGACCGATCAAAATCTGTGGAAGCGATTTAAATGGGACAGGTACCATTCGAATGGGCTAAAAATTAGCTTTCTCGTGGTATACCGTGCATATTGGCGCATCCTCTTGAAAAAAAGGTAAACAATAATGGCGGCTGGACTGTTGGGCAGCATGGGACATGGGATTTTAATGGGACAGGTACCATTCGAATGGGCTAAAAATAAGCTTGCTCGTGGTATACCGTGTATAATGGCGCATCCTCTTGAAAAAAGGTAAACAATAATGGCGGCTGGACTGTTGGGCAGCATTAAACCCGGGAAAATAATAATGGCCAGTATTGGCGAACCAGGGTCCGAAAATGTCGGGACTTGATTACTCAAAATCAGTGGGAGCGATTTTAATGGGACACGTACCATTCGAATTGGCTAAAAATTAGCTTTCTCGTGGTATACCGTGCATAATGGCGCATCCTCTTTAAAAAAGGTAAACATTAATAACAGCGGCTGGGGTGTTGGGCAGCGTCAAAACTCGGGAAAATTATAATGGCCAGTATTGGCGAACCAGGGTCCGAAAATGTCGGTATTTGATTCCTCAAAATCTGTGGAAGCGATTTTAATGGGACAGGTACCATTCGAATGGGCTAAAAATTAGCTTTCTCGTGGTATACCGTGCATAATGGCGCATCCTCTTGAAAAAAGGTAAACTTTAATGGCGGCTGTGGTATTGGGCAGGGGCAAACCCGGGGAAATGATAATGGCCAGTATTGGCGAACCAGGGTCCATTCGAATGGGCTAAAAATTAGCTTTCTCGTGGTATACCGTGCATAATGGCGCATCCTCTTTAAAAAAGGTAAACATTAATAACGGCGGCTGGGGTGTTGGGCAGCGTCAAAACTCGGGAAAATGATAATGGCCAGTATTGGCGAACCAGGGTCCGAAAATGTCGGGACTTGATTCCTCAAAATCAGTGGGAGCGATTTTAATGGGACACGTACCATTCGAATTGGCTAAAAATTAGCTTTCTCGTGGTATACCGTGAATAATGGCGCATCCTCTTGAAAAAAAGGTAAACAATAATGGGACTAAAATGTCGGGACTTGATTCCTCAAAATCAGTGGGACCGATTTTAATGGGACAGGTACCATTCGAATGGGCGAAAAATTAGCTTTCTCGTGGTATACCGTGCATAATGGCGCATCCTCTTTAAAAAAAGGTAAACATTAATAATGGCGGCTGGGGTGTTGGGCAGCGTCAAACCCGGGGAAATGATAATGGCCAGAATTGGCGAACCAGGGTCCGAAAATGTCGGGACTTGATTCCTCAAAATCAGTGGGACCGATTTTAATGGGACAGGTACCATTCGAATGGGCTAAAAATTAGCTTTCTCGTGGTATACCGTGCATAATGGCGCATCCTCTTGAAAAAAAGGTAAACAATAATGGCGGCTGGACTGTTGGGCAGCATCAAACCCGGGAAAATGATAATGGCCAGTATTGGCGAACCAGGGTCCGAAAATTTCGGGACTTGATTCCTCAAAATCAGTGGGAGCGATTTTAATGGGACAGGTACCATTCGAATGGGCTAAAAATTAGCTTTCTCGTGGTATACCGTGCATAATGGCGCATCCTCTTGAAAAAGGTAAACTATAATGGCGGCTGTGGTATTGGGCAGCGGCAAACCCGGGGAAATGATAATGGCCAGTATTGGCGAACCAGGGTCCATTCGAATGGGCTAAAAATTAGCTTTCTCGTGGTATACCGTGCATAATGGCGCATCCTCTTTAAAAAAAGGTAAACATTAATAACGGCGGCTGGGGTGTTGGGCAGCGTCAAAACTCGGGAAAATGATAATGGCCAGTATTGGCGAACCAGGGTCCGAAAATGTCGGGACTTGATTCCTCAAAATCAGTGGGAGCGATTTTAATGGGACACGTACCATTCGAATTGGCTAAAAATTAGCTTTCTCGTGGTATACCGTGAATAATGGCGCATCCTCTTGAAAAAAAGGTAAACAATAATGGGACTAAAATGTCGGGACTTGATTCCTCAAAATCAGTGGGACCGATTTTAATGGGACAGGTACCATTCGAATGGGCTAAAAATTAGCTTTCTCGTGGTATACCGTGCATAATGGCGCATCCTCTTTAAAAAAGGTAAACATTAATAATGGCGGCTGGGGTGTTGGGCAGCGTCAAAACTCGGGAAAATGATAATGGCCAGTATTGGCGAACCAGGGTCCGAAAATGTCGGTGGGATAGATTTTAATGGGACAGGTACCATTCGAATGGGCTAAAAATTAGCTTTCTCGTGGTATACCGTGCATAATGGCGCATCCTCTTTAAAAAAAGGTAAACATTAATAACGGCGGCTGGGGTGTTGGGCAGCGTCAAAACTCGGGAAAATGATAATGGGCAGTATTGGCGAACCAGGGTCCGAAAATGTCGGGACTTGATTCCTCAAAATCAGTGGGAGCGATTTTAATGGGACACGTACCATTCGAATTGGCTAAAAATTAGCTTTCTCGTGGTATACAGTGCAAAATGGCGCATCCTCTTTAACAAAAAAGGTAAACATTAATAACGGCGGCTGGGGTGTTGGGCAGCGTCAAAACTCGGGAAAATGATAATGGCCAGTATTGGCGAACCAGGATCCGAAAATATCGGTATTTGATTCCTCAAAATCAGTGGGACCGATTTTAATGGGACAGGGACCATTCGAATGGGCTAAAAATTAGCTTTCTTGTGGTATACTGTGCATAATGGCGCATCCTCTTTAAAAAAGGTAAACATTAATAACGGCGGCTGGGGTGTTGGGCAGCGTCAAAACTCGGGAAAATGATAATGGCCAGTATTGGCGAACCAGGGTCCGAAAATGTCGGGACTTGATTCCTCAAAATCAGTGGGACCGATTTTAATGGGACAGGTACCATTCGAATGGGCTAAAAATTAGCTTTCTCGTGGTATACCGTGCATAATGGCGCATCCTCTTTAAAAAAAAGGTAAACATTAATAATGGCGGCTGGGGTGTTGGGCAGCGTCAAACCCGGGGAAATGATAATGGCCAGAATTGGCGAACCAGGGTCCGAAAATGTCGGGACTTGATTCCTCAAAATCAGTGGGACCGATTTTAATGGGACAGGTACCATTCGAATGGGCTAAAAATTAGCTTTCTCGTGGTATACCGTGCATAATGGCGCATCCTCTTTAAAAAAGGTAAACATTAATAATGGCGGCTGGGGTGTTGGGCAGCGTCAAAACTCGGGAAAATGATAATGGCCAGTATTGGCGAACCAGGGTCCGAAAATGTCGGTGGGATAGATTTTAATGGGACAGGTACCATTCGAATGGGCTAAAAATTAGCTTTCTCGTGGTATACCGTGCATAATGGCGCATCCTCTTTAAAAAAGGTAAACATTAATAACGGCGGCTGGGGTGTTGGGCAGCGTCAAAACTCGGGAAAATGATAATGGGCAGTATTGGCGAACCAGGGTCCGAAAATGTCGGGACTTGATTCCTCAAAATCAGTGGGAGCGATTTTAATGGGACACGTACCATTCGAATTGGCTAAAAATTAGCTTTCTCGTGGTATACCGTGCATAATGGCGCATCCTCTTTAAAAAAAGGTAAACATTAATAATGGCGGCTGGGGTGTTGGGCAGCGTCAAAACTCGGGGAAATGATAATGGCCAGAATTGGCGAACCAGGGTCCGAAAATGTCGGGACTTGATTCCTCAAAATCAGTGGGACCGATTTTTAATGGGACAGGTACCATTCGAATGGGCTAAAAATTAGCTTTCTCGTGGTATACCGTGCATAATGGCGCATCCTCTTTAAAAAAGGTAAACATTAATAATGGCGGCTGGGGTGTTGGGCAGCGTCAAAACTCGGGAAAATGATAATGGCCAGTATTGGCGAACCAGGGTCCGAAAATGTCGGTGGGATAGATTTTAATGGGACAGGTACCATTCGAATGGGCTAAAAATTAGCTTTCTCGTGGTATACCGTGCATAATGGCGCATCCTCTTTAAAAAAAGGTAAACATTAATAACGGCGGCTGGGGTGTTGGGCAGCGTCAAAACTCGGGAAAATGATAATGGCCAGTATTGGCGAACCAGGATCCGAAAATATCGGTATTTGATTCCTCAAAATCAGTGGGACCGATTTTAATGGGACAGGGACCATTCGAATGGGCTAAAAATTAGCTTTCTTGTGGTATACCGTGCATAATGGCGCATCCTCTTTAAAAAAAGGTAAACATTAATAACGGCGGCTGGGGTGTTGGGCAGCGTCAAAACTCGGGAAAATGATAATGGCCAGTATTGGCGAACCAGGGTCCGAAAATGTCGGGACTTGATTCCTCAAAATCAGTGGGACCGATTTTAATGGGACAGGTACCATTCGAATGGGCTAAAAATTAGCTTTCTCGTGGTATACCGTGCATAATGGCGCATCCTCTTAAAAAAAGGTAAACATTAATAATGGCGGCTGGGGTGTTGGGCAGCGTCAAACCCGGGGAAATGATAATGGCCAGAATTGGCGAACCAGGGTCCGAAAATGTCGGGACTTGATTCCTCAAAATCAGTGGGACCGATTTTAATGGGACAGGTACCATTCGAATGGGCTAAAAATTAGCTTTCTCGTGGTATACCGTGCATAATGGCGCATCCTCTTTAAAAAAGGTAAACATTAATAATGGCGGCTGGGGTGTTGGGCAGCGTCAAAACTCGGGAAAATGATAATGGCCAGTATTGGCGAACCAGGGTCCGAAAATGTCGGTGGGATAGATTTTAATGGGACAGGTACCATTCGAATGGGCTAAAAATTAGCTTTCTCGTGGTATACCGTGCATAATGGCGCATCCTCTTTAAAAAAAGGTAAACATTAATAACGGCGGCTGGGGTGTTGGGCAGCGTCAAAACTCGGGAAAATGATAATGGGCAGTATTGGCGAACCAGGGTCCGAAAATGTCGGGACTTGATTCCTCAAAATCAGTGGGAGCGATTTTAATGGGACACGTACCATTCGAATTGGCTAAAAATTAGCTTTCTCGTGGTATACCGTGCATAATGGCGCATCCTCTTTAAAAAAAGGTAAACATTAATAATGGCGGCTGGGGTGTTGGGCAGCGTCAAAACTCGGGGAAATGATAATGGCCAGAATTGGCGAACCAGGGTCCGAAAATGTCGGGACTTGATTCCTCAAAATCAGTGGGACCGATTTTAATGGGACAGGTACCATTCGAATGGGCTAAAAATTAGCTTTCTCGTGGTATACCGTGCATAATGGCGCATCCTCTTTAAAAAAGGTAAACATTAATAATGGCGGCTGGGGTGTTGGGCAGCGTCAAAACTCGGGAAAATGATAATGGCCAGTATTGGCGAACCAGGGTCCGAAAATGTCGGTGGGATAGATTTTAATGGGACAGGTACCATTCGAATGGGCTAAAAATTAGCTTTCTCGTGGTATACCGTGCATAATGGCGCATCCTCTTTAAAAAAGGTAAACATTAATAACGGCGGCTGGGGTGTTGGGCAGCGTCAAAACTCGGGAAAATGATAATGGGCAGTATTGGCGAACCAGGGTCCGAAAATGTCGGGACTTGATTCCTCAAAATCAGTGGGAGCGATTTTAATGGGACACGTACCATTCGAATTGGCTAAAAATTAGCTTTCTCGTGGTATACCGTGCATAATGGCGCATCCTCTTTAAAAAAAAGGTAAACATTAATAATGGCGGCTGGGGTGTTGGGCAGCGTCAAAACTCGGGAAAATGATAATGGCCAGTATTGGCGAACCAGGGTCCGAAAATGTCGGTGGGATAGATTTTAATGGGACAGGTACCATTCGAATGGGCTAAAAATTAGCTTTCTCGTGGTATACCGTGCATAATGGCGCATCCTCTTTAAAAAAAGGTAAACATTAATAACGGCGGCTGGGGTGTTGGGCAGCGTCAAAACTCGGGAAAATGATAATGGCCAGTATTGGCGAACCAGGGTCCGAAAATGTCGGGACTTGATTCCTCAAAATCAGTGGGAGCGATTTTAATGGGACACGTACCATTCGAATTGGCTAAAAATTAGCTTTCTCGTGGTATACCGTGCATAATGGCGCATCCTCTTGAAAATAAGGTAAACATTACTAATGGCGGCTGGGGTATTGGCGAACCAGGGTCCGAAAATATCGGTATTTCATTCCTCAAAATCAATGGGACCGATTTTAATGGGACAGGTACCATTCGAATGGGCTAAAAATGAGCTTTCTCGTGGTACACCGTGCATAATGGCGCATCCTCTTTAAAAAAAGGTAAACATTATTAATGGCGGCTGGGGTGTTGGGCAGCGTCAAAACTCGGGAAAATGATAATGGCCAGTATTGGCGAACCAGGGTCCGAAAATGTCGGTGGGATAGATTTTAATGGGACAGGTACCATTCGAATGGGCTAAAAATTAGCTTTCTCGTGGTATACCGTGCATAAGGGCGCATCCTCTTTAAAAAAAGGTAAACATAAATAACGGCGGCTGGGGTGTTGGGCAGCGTCAAAACTCGGGAAAATGATAATGGCCAGTATTGGCGAACCAGGGTCCGAAAATGTCGGGACTTGATTCTTCAAAATCAGTGGCACCGATTTTAATGGGACAGGTACCATTCGAATGGGCTAAAAATTAGCTTTCTCGTGGTATACCGTGCATAATGGCACATCCTCTTGAAAAAAGGTAAACTATAATGGCGGCTGTGGTATTGGGCAGCGGCAAACCCGGGGAAATGATAATGGCCAGTATTGGCGAACCAGGGTCCGAAAATGTCGGGAATTGATTCCTCAAAATCAGTGGGACCGATCAAAATCTGTGGAAGCGATTTAAATGGGACAGGTACCATTCGAATGGGCTAAAAATTAGCTTTCTCGTGGTATACCGTGCATATTGGCGCGTCCTCTTGAAAAAAAGGTAAACAATAATGGCGGCTGGACTGTTGGGCAGCATGGGACATGGGATTTTAATGGGACAGGTACCATTCGAATGGGCTAAAAAATAGCTTGCTCTTTGTATACCATATATAATGGCCCATCCTTTTAAAAAGGTAAACAATAATGGCGGCTGGACTGTTGGGCAGCATTAAACCCGGGAAAATAATAATGGCCAGTATTGGCGAACCAGGGTCCGAAAATGTCGGGACTTGATTCCTCAAAATCAGTGGGAGCGATTTTAATGGGACAGGTACCATTCGAATTGGCTAAAAATTAGCTTTCTCGTGGTATACCGTGCATAATGGCGCATCCTCTTTAAAAAAAGGTAAACATTAATAACAGCGGCTGGGGTGTTGGGCAGCGTCAAAACTCGGGAAAATTATAATGGCCAGTATTGGCGAACCAGGGTCCGAAAATGTCGGTATTTGATTCCTCAAAATCTGTGGGAGCGATTTTAATGGGACAGGTACCATTCGAATGGGCTAAAAATTAGCTTTCTCGTGGTATACCGTGCATAATGGCGCATCCTCTTGAAAAAAGGTAAACATTAATGGCGGCTGGGGTATTGGGCAGCGTCAAAACTCGGGGAAATGATAATGGCCAGTATTGGCGAACCAGGGTCCGAAAATGTCGGGACTTGATTCCTCAAAATCTGTGGGAGCGATTTTAATGGGACAGGTACCATTCGAATGGGCTAAAAATTAGCTTTCTCGTGGTATACCGTGCATAATGGCGCATCCTCTTGAAAAAAAGGTAAACAATAATGGCGGCTGGGGTGTTGGGAACCGAGGACTCCGAAAATGTCGGGACTTGATTCCTCAAAATCAGTGGGACCGATTTTAATGGGACAGGTACCATTCGAATGGGCTAAAAATTAGCTTTCTCGTGGTATACCGTGCATAATGGCGCATCCTCTTAAAAAAAAGGTAAACTTAATAATGGCGGCTGGGGTGTTGGGCAGCGTCAAACCCGGGGAAATGATAATGGCCAGAATTGGCGAACCAGGGTCCGAAAATGTCGGGACTTGATTCCTCAAAATCAGTGGGACCGATTTTAATGGGACAGGTACCATTCGAATGGGCTAAAAATTAGCTTTCTCGTGGTATACCGTGCATAATGGCGCATCCTCTTAAAAAAAAGGTAAACATTTAATGGCGGCTGGACTGTTGGGCAGGGAAAATGATAATGGCCAGTATTGGCGAACCAGGGTCCGAAAATATCGGGACTTGATTCCTCAAAATCAGTGGGACCGATTTTAATGGGACAGGTACCATTCGAATGGGCTAAAAATTAGCTTTCTCGTGGTATACCGTGCATAATGGCGCATCCTCTTGAAAAAAGGTAAACAATAATGGCGGCTGGGGTATTGGGCAGCGTCAAACCCGGGGAAATGATAATGGCCAGTATTGGCGAACCAGGGTCCGAAAATTTCGGGACTTGATTCCTCAAAATCTGTGGGACGATTTTAATGGGACAGGTGCCATTCGAATGAGGCTAAAAATTAGCTTTCTCGTGGTATACCGTGCATAATGGCGCATCCTCTTTAAAAAAAGGTAAACTAATAATGGCGGCTGGGGTGTTGGGCAGGCGTAGCAAAATGATAATGGCCAGTATTGGCGAACCAGGGTCCGAAAATATCGGGACTTGATTCCTCAAAATCAGTGGGAGCGATTTTAATGGGACAGGTACCATTCGAATGGGCTAAAAATTAGCTTTCTCGTGGTATACCGTGCATAATGGCGCATCCTCTTTAAAAAAGGTAAACATTAATAACGGCGGCTGGGGTATTGGCGAACCAGGCTCGAAAATATCGGGACTTGATTCCTCAAAATCAGTGGGACCGATTTTAATGGGACAGGTACCATTCGAATGGGCTAAAAATTAGCTTTCTCGTGGTATACCGTGCATAATGGCGCATCCTCTTTAAAAAAAGGTAAACATTAATAATGGCGGCTGGGGTGTTGGGCAGCGTCAAAACCGGGAAAATGATAATGGCCAGAATTGGCGAACCAGGGTCCGAAAATGTCGGGACTTGATTCCTCAAAATCAGTGGGACCGATTTTAATGGGACAGGTACCATTCGAATAGGCTAAAAATTAGCTTTCTCGTGGTATACCGTGCATAATGGCGCATCCTCTTGAAAAAAAGGTAAACAATAATGGCGGCTGGCTTTAAGTGTTGGCGAACCAGGGTCCGAAAATTTCGGGACTTGATTCCTCAAAATCAGTGGGACCGATTTTAATGGGACAGGTACCATTCGAATGGGCTAAAAATTAGCTTTCTCGTGGTATACCGTGCATAATGGCGCATCCTCTTTAAAAAAGGTAAACTATAATGGCGGCTGGGGTATTGGGCAGCGGCAAACCCGGGGAAATGATAATGGCCAGTATTGGCGAACCAGGGTCCGAAGATTCGGACTGTCAAATCGTGGGATCGATTTATGGTGCATTCGAATGGGCTAAAAATTAGCTTTCTCGTGGTATACCGTGCATAATGGCGCATCCTCTTTAAAATAAAGGTAAACATTAATAACGGCGGCTGGGGTATTGGTTGGGGAACCAGCGTCAAAACTCCGGGAAAAGGATAATGGCCAGTATTGGCGAACCAGGGTCCGAAAATTTCGGGACTTGATTCCTCAAAATCAGTGGGAGCGATTTTAATGGGACAGGTACCATTCGAATAGGCTAAAAATTAGCTTTCTCGTGGTATACCGTGCATAATGGCGCATCCTCTTGAAAAAAGGTAAACTATAATGGCGGCTGTGGTATTGGGAACCAGGATCCGAAAATAATGGCCGGTATTTGATCAAAATCAATGGGACCATTTTAATGGCGAACCAGGGTCCATTCGAATGGGCTAAAAATTAGCTTTCTCGTGGTATACCGTGCATAATGGCGCATCCTCTTGAAAAAAAGGTAAACATTAATAATGGCGGCTGGGGTATTGGGCAGCGTCAAAACTCGGGGAAATGATAATGGCCAGTATTGGCGAACCAGGGTCCGAAGATTTCGGGACTTGATTCCTCAAAATCTGTGGGAGCGATTTTAATGGGACACGTACCATTCGAATAGGCTAAAAATTAGCTTTCTCGTGGTATACCGTGCATAATGGCGCATCCTCTTGAAAAAAAGGTAAACAATAATGGCGGCTGGGTGTTGGCGACCGGCCGAAAATATCGGGACTTGATTCCTCAAAATCAATGGGACCGATTTTAATGGGACAGGGACCATTCGAATGGGCTAAAAATTAGCTTTCTCGTGGTATACCGTGCATAATGGCGCATCCTCTTGAAAAAAAGGTAAACAATAATGGCGGCTGGGCTGTTGGGCAACGTCAAACCCGGGGAAATGATAATGGCCAGTATTGGCGAACCAGGGTCCGAAGATTTCGGGACTTGATTCCTCAAAATCTGTGGGAGCGATTTTAATGGGACAGGTACCATTCGAATGGGCTAAAAATTAGCTTTCTCGTGGTATACCGTGCATAATGGCGCATCCTCTTTAAAATAAAGGTAAACATTAATAAGGCGGCTGGGGTGTTGGCAAACCAGGATCGAAAATATCTGTATTTGTTCCCAAAATCAATGGGACATCGATTTTAATAGGACAGGGACCATTCGAATGGGCTAAAAATTAGCTTTCTCGTGGTATACCGTGCATAATGGCGCATCCTCTTTAAAAAAAGGTAAACATTAATAACGGCGGCTGGGGTGTTGGGCAGCGTCAAAACTCAGGAAAATGATAAGGGTCCGAAAATATCGGGACTTGATTCCTCAAAATCAATGGGACCGATTTTAATGGGACAGGGACCATTCGAATGGGCTAAAAATTAGCTTTCTCGTGGTATACCGTGCATAATGGCGCATCCTCTTTAAAAAATAGGTAAACTTAATAATGGCGGCTGGGGTATTGGGCAGCGTCAAAACTCGGGGAAATGATAATGGCCAGTATTGGCGAACCAGGGTCCGAAGATTTCGGACCAAATCGTGGGATCGATTTTAATGGGACAGGTACCATTCGAATAGGCTAAAAATTAGCTTTCTCGTGGTATACCGTGCATAATGGCGCATCCTCTTGAAAAAAAGGTAAGCATTAATAATGGCGGCTGGGGTGTTGGCGCGAACCAGGATCCGAAAATTATGCGGTATTTGATTCCAGGGTCAAAATGTCAATGGGATCGATTTTAATGGGACAGGGACCATTCGAATGGGCTAAAAATTAGCTTTCTCGTGGTGTACCGTGCATAATGCCGCATCCTCTTTAAAAAAGGTAAACAATAATGGCGGCTGGGGTATTGGGCAGCGTCAAAACCGGGGAAATGATAATGGCCAGTATTGGCGAACCAGGGTCCGAAGATTTCGGGACTTGATTCCTCAAAATCTGTGGGATCGATTTTAATGGGACAGGTGCCATTCGAATAGGCTAAAAATTAGCTTTCTCGTGGTATACCGTGCATAATGGCGCATCCTCTTGAAAAAAAGGTAAGCAATAATGGCGGCTGGGGTGTTGGCGAACCAGGATCCGAAAATATCGGTATTTGATTCCTCAAAATCAATGGGACCGATTTTAATGGGACAGGGACCATTCGAATGGGCTAAAAATTAGCTTTCTCGTGGTATACCGTGCATAATGGCGCATCCTCTTGAAAAAAAGGTAAACAATAATGGCGGCTGGGGTATTGGGCAAAGTCAAACCCGGGGAAATGATAATTGCCAGTATTGGCGAACCAGGGTCCGAAGATTTCGGGACTTGATTCCTCAAAATCTGTGGGATCGATTTTAATGGGACAGGTGCCATTCGAATGGGCTAAAAATAAGCTTTCTTGTGGTATACCGTGCATAATAGCGCATCCTCTTTAAAATAAAGGTAAACATTAATAACGGCGGCTGGGGTATTGGCAAACCAGGATCCGAAAATATCTGTATTTGATTCCTCAAAATCAATGGGACCGATTTTAATAGGACAGGGACCATTCGAATGGGCTAAAAATTAGCTTTCTCGTGGTATACCGTGCATAATGGCGCATCCTCTTTAAAAAAGGTAAACATTAATAACGGCGGCTGGGGTATTGGCGAACCAGGCTCCGAAAATATCGGTATTTGATTCCTCAAAATCAATGGGACCGATTTTAATGGGACAGGGACCATTCGAGTGGGCTAAAAATTTGCTTTCTCGTGGTATACCGTGCATAATGGCGCATCCTCTTGAAAAAAAGGTAAACAATAATGGCGGCTGGGGTATTGGGCAGCGTCAAAACCGGGGAAATGATAATGGCCAGTATTGGCGAACCAGGGTCCGAAGATTTCGGGACTTGATTCCTCAAAATCTGTGGGATCGATTTTAATGGGACAGGTGCCATTCGAATAGGCTAAAAATTAGCTTTCTCGAGGTATACCGTGCATAATGGCGCATCCTCTTGAAAAAAAGGTAAGCAATAATGGCGGCTGGGGTGTTGGCGAACCAGGATCCGAAAATATCGGTATTTGATTCCTCAAAATCAATGGGACCGATTTTAATGGGACAGGGACCATTCGAATGGGCTAAAAATTAGCTTTCTCGTGGAGTACCGTGCATAATGGCGCATCCTCTTTAAAAAAAGGTAAACAATAATGGCGGCTGGGGTATTGGGCAGCGTCAAACCCGGGGAAATGATAATTGCCAGTATTGGCGAACCAGGGTCCGAAGATTTCGGGACTTGATTCCTCAAAATCTGTGGGATCGATTTTAATGGGACAGGTGCCATTCGAATGGGCTAAAAATAAGATTTCTTGTGGTATACCGTGCATAATGGCGCATCCTCTTTAAAATAAAGGTAAACATTAATAACGGCGGCTGGGGTATTGGCGAACCAGGATCCGAAAATATCTGTATTTGATTCCTCAAAATCAATGGGACCGATTTTAATAGGACAGGGACCATTCGAATGGGCTAAAAATTAGCTTTCTCGTGGTATACCGTGCATAATGGCGCATCCTCTTGAAAAAAAGGTGAACAATAATGGCGGCTGGGGTATTGGGCAGCGTCAAACCCGGGGAAATGATAATGGCCAGTATTGGCGAACCAGGGTCCGAAGATTTCGGGACTTGATTCCTCAAAATCTGTGGGATTGATTTTATTGGGACAGGTACCATTCGAATAGGCTAAAAATTAGCTTTCTCGTGGTATACCGTGCATAATGGCGCATCCTCTTGAAAAAAAAGGTAAACAATAATGGCGGCTGGGGTGTTGGCGAACCAGGATCCGAAAATATCGGTATTTGATTCCTCAAAATCAATGGGACCGATTTGAATGGGACAGGGACCATTCGAATGGGCTAAAAATTAGCTTTCTCGTGGTATACCGTGCATAATGGCGCATCCTCTTTAAAAAAGGGTAAACATTAATAACGGCGGCTGGGGTATTGGCGAACCAGGCTCCGAAAATATCGGTATTTGATTCCTCAAAATCAATGGGACCGATTTTAATGGGACAGGGACCATTCGAGTGGGCTAAAAATTTGCTTTCTCGTGGTATACCGTGCATAATGGCGCATCCTCTTTAAAAAAAGGTAAACATTAATAACGGCGGCTGGGGTATTGGCGAACCAGGCTCCGAAAATATCGGTATTTGATTCCTCAAAATCAATGGGACCGATTTTAATGGGACAGGGACCATTCGAATGGGCTAAAAATTAGCTTTCTCGTGGTATACCGTGCATAATGGCGCATCCTCTTGAAAAAATGGTAAACAATAATGGCGGCTGGGGTATTGGGCAGCGTCAAAACCGGGGAAATGATAATGGCCAGTATTGGCGAACCAGGGTCCGAAGATTTCGGGACTTGATTCCTCAAAATCTGTGGGATCGATTTTAATGGGACAGGTGCCATTCGAATAGGCTAAAAATTAGCTTTCTCGTGGTATACCGTGCATAATGGCGCATCCTCTTGAAAAAAAGGTAAGCAATAATGGCGGCTGGGGTGTTGGCGAACCAGGATCCGAAAATATCGGTATTTGATTCCTCAAAATCAATGGGACCGATTTTAATGGGACAGGGACCATTCGAATGGGCTAAAAATTAGCTTTCTCGTGGTATACCGTGCATAATGGCGCATCCTCTTGAAAAAATGGTAAACAATAATGGCGGCTGGGGTATTGGGCAGCGTCAAAACCGGGGAAATGATAATGGCCAGTATTGGCGAACCAGGGTCCGAAGATTTCGGGACTTGATTCCTCAAAATCTGTGGGATCGATTTTAATGGGACAGGTGCCATTCGAATAGGCTAAAAATTAGCTTTCTCGTGGTATACCGTGCATAATGGCGCATCCTCTTTAAAATAAAGGTAAACATTAATAACGGCGGCTGGGGTATTGGCGAACCAGGATCCGAAAATATCTGTATTTGATTCCTCAAAATCAATGGGACCGATTTTAATAGGACAGGGACCATTCGAATGGGCTAAAAATTAGCTTTCTCGTGGTATACCGTGCATAATGGCGCATCCTCTTGAAAAAAAGGTGAACAATAATGGCGGCTGGGGTATTGGGCAGCGTCAAACCCGGGGAAATGATAATGGCCAGTATTGGCGAACCAGGGTCCGAAGATTTCGGGACTTGATTCCTCAAAATCTGTGGGATTGATTTTAATGGGACAGGTGCCATTCGAATAGGCTAAAAATTAGCTTTCTCGTGGTATACCGTGCATAATGGCGCATCCTCTTAAAAAAAAGGTAAACAAAAATGGCGGCTGGGGTGTTGGCGAACCAGGATCCGAAAATATCGGTATTTGATTCCTCAAAATCAATGGGACCGATTTGAATGGGACAGGGACCATTCGAATGGGCTAAAAATAAGCTTTCTCGTGGTATACCGTGCATAATGGCGCATCCTCTTTAAAAAAAGGTAAACATTAATAACGGCGGCTGGGGTATTGGCGAACCAGGCTCCGAAAATATCGGTATTTGATTCCTCAAAATCAATGGGACCGATTTTAATGGGACAGGGACCATTCGAGTGGGCTAAAAATTTGCTTTCTCGTGGTATACCGTGCATAATGGCGCATCCTCTTTAAAAAAAGGTAAACATTAATAATGGCGGCTGGGGTATTGGCGAACCTGCCTCCGAAAATATCGGTATTTGATTCCTCAAAATCAATGGGACCGATTTTAATGGGACAGGTACCATTCGAATGGGCTAAAAATTAGCTTTCTCGTTGTATACCGTGCATAATGGCGCATCCTCTTTAAAAAAAGGTAAACATTAATAACGGCGTCTGGGGTATTGGCGATCCAGGCTCCAAAAATAGCGGTATTTGATTCCTCAAAATCAATGGGACCGATTTTAATGGGACAGGGACCATTCGAATGGGCTAAAAATTAGCTTTCTCGTGGTATACCGTGCATAATGGCGCATCCTCTTGAAAAAAAGGTAAACAATAATGGCGGCTGGGGTATTGGGCAGCGTCAAACCCGGGGAA
This sequence comes from Drosophila parabipectinata, assembly GCA_018153455.1. Lineage (NCBI taxonomy): Eukaryota > Metazoa > Arthropoda > Insecta > Diptera > Drosophilidae > Drosophila > Drosophila parabipectinata. Next base: position 27,282 of record JAECYA010000205.1, read on the forward strand.
ATGATAATGGCCAGTATTGGCGAACTAGGGTCCGAAGATTTCGGGACTTGATTCCTCAAAATCTGTGGGATCGATTTTAATGGGACAGGTGCCATTCGAATGGGCTAAAAATAAGCTTTCTCGTGGTATACCGTGCATAATGGCGCATCCTCTTTAAAAAAAGGTAAACATTAATAACGGCGGCTGGGGTATTGGCGAACCAGGATCCGAAAATATCGGTATTTGATTTCTCAAAATCAATGGGACCGATTTCAATGGGACAGGTACCATTCGAATGGGCTAAAAATTAGCTTTCTCGTGGTATACCGTGCATAATGGCGCATCCTCTTGAAAAAAAGGTAAACAATAATGTCGGCTGGGGTATTGGGCAGCGTCAAACCCGGGGAAATGATAATGGCCAGTATTGGCGAACCAGGGTCCGAAGATTTCGGGACTTGATTCCTCAAAATCTGTGGGATCGATTTTAATGGGACAGGTGCCATTCAAATAGGCTAAAAATTAGCTTTCTCGTGGTATACCGTGCATAATGGCGCATCCTCTTGAAAAAAAGGTAAACAATAATGGCGGCTGGGGTCTTGGCAAACCAGGATCCGAAAATATCGGTATTTGATTCCTCAAAATCAATGGGACCGATTTTAATGGGACAGGGACCATTCGAATGGGCTAAAAATTAGCTTTCTCGTGGTATACCGTGTATAATGGCGCATCCTCTTGAAAAAAAGGTAAACAATAATGACGGCTGGGGTATTGGGCAGCGTCAAAACCGGGGAAATGATAATGGCCAGTATTGGCGAACCAGGGTCCGAAGATTTCGGGACTTGATTCCTCAAAATCTGTGGGATCGATTTTAATGGGACAGGTGCCATTCGAATAGGCTAAAAATTAGCTTTCTCGTGGTATACCGTGCATAATGGCGCATCCTCTTGAAAAAAAGGTAAGCAATAATGGCGGCTGGGGTGTTGGCGAACCAGGATCCGAAAATATCGGTATTTGATTCCTCAAAATCAATGGGACCGATTTTAATGGGACAGGGACCATTCGAATGGGCTAAAAATTAGCTTTCTCGTGGAATACCGTGCATAATGGCGCATCCTCTTAAAAAAAGGTAAACAATAATGGCGGCTGGGGTATTGGGCAGCGTCAAACCCGGGGAAATGATAATTGCCAGTATTGGCGAACCAGGGTCCGAAGATTTCGGGACTTGATTCCTCAAAATCTGTGGGATCGATTTTAATGGGACAGGTGCCATTCGAATGGGCTAAAAATAAGCTTTCTTGTGGTATACCGTGCATAATGGCGCATCCTCTTTAAAATAAAGGTAAACATTAATAACGGCGGCTGGGGTATTGGCGAACCAGGATCCGAAAATATCGGTATTTGATTCCTCAAAATCAATGGGACCGATTTTAATAGGACAGGGACCATTCGAATGGGCTAAAAATTAGCTTTCTCGTGGTATACCGTGCATAATGGCGCATCCCCTTGAAAAAAAGGTAAACAATAATGGCGGCTGGGGTATTGGGCAGCGTCAAACCCGGGGAAATGATAATGGCCAGTATTGGCGAACCAGGGTCCGAAGATTTCGGGACTTGATTCCTCAAAATCTGTGGGATTGATTTTAATGGGACAGGTGCCATTCGAATAGGCTAAAAATTAGCTTTCTCGTGGTATACCGTGCATAATGGCGCATCCTCTTAAAAAAAAGGTAAACAATAATGGCGGCTGGGGTGTTGGCGAACCAGGATCCGAAAATATCGGTATTTGATTCCTCAAAATCAATGGGACCGATTTTAATGGGACAGGGACCATTCGAATGGGCTAAAAATTAGCTTTCTCGTGGTATACCGTGCATAATGGCGCATCCTCTTTAAAAAAGGTAAACATTAATAACGGCGGCTGGGGTATTGGCGAACCAGGCTCCGAAAATATCGGTATTTGATTCCTCAAAATCAATGGGACCGATTTTAATGGGACAGGGACCATTCGAATGGGCTAAAAATTAGCTTTCTCGTGGTATACCATGTATAATGGCGCATCCTCTTGAAAAAAGGTAAACAATAATGTCGGCTGGGGTATTGGGCAGCGTCAAAACCAGGAAAATGATAATGGCCAGTATTGGCGAACCAGGGTCCGAAGATTTCGGGACTTGATTCCTCAAAATCTGTGGGATCGATTTTAATGAGACAGGTGCCATTCGAATAGGCTAAAAATTAGCTTTCTCCTGGTATACCGTGCATAATGGCGCATCCTCTTGAAAAAAAGGTAAGCAATAATGGCGGCTGGGGTGTTGGCGAACCAGGATCCGAAAATATCGGTATTTGATTCCTCAAAATCAATGGGACCGATTTTAATGGGACAGGGACCATTCGAATGGGCTAAAAATTAGCTTTCTCGTGGAATACCGTGCATAATGGCGCATCCTCTAAAAAAAAGGTAAACAATAATGGCGGCTGGGGTATTGGGCAGCGTCAAACCCGGGGAAATGATAATTGCCAGTATTGGCGAACCAGGGTCCGAAGATTTCGGGACTTGATTCCTCAAAATCTGTGGGATCGATTTTAATGGGACAGGTGCCATTCGAATAGGCTAAAAATTAGCTTTCTCGTGGTATACCGTGCATAATGGCGCATCCTCTTTAAAAAAAGGTAAACATTAATAACGGCGGCTGGGGTATTGGCGAACCAGGCTCCGAAAATATCGGTATTTGATTCCTCAAAATCAATGGGACCGATTTTAATGGGACAGGGACCATTCGAATGGGCTAAAAATTAGCTTTCTCGTGGTATACCATGTATAATGGCGCATCCTCTTGAAAAAAAGGTAAACAATAATGTCGGCTGGGGTATTGGGCAGCGTCAAAACCAGGAAAATGATAATGGCCAGTATTGGCGAACCAGGGTCCGAAGATTTCGGGACTTGATTCCTCAAAATCTGTGGGATCGATTTTAATGAGACAGGTGCCATTCGAATAGGCTAAAAATTAGCTTTCTCCTGGTATACCGTGCATAATGGCGCATCCTCTTGAAAAAAAGGTAAGCAATAATGGCGGCTGGGGTGTTGGCGAACCAGGATCCGAAAATATCGGTATTTGATTCCTCAAAATCAATGGGACCGATTTTAATGGGACAGGGACCATTCGAATGGGCTAAAAATTAGCTTTCTCGTGGAATACCGTGCATAATGGCGCATCCTCTAAAAAAAGGTAAACAATAATGGCGGCTGGGGTATTGGGCAGCGTCAAACCCGGGGAAATGATAATTGCCAGTATTGGCGAACCAGGGTCCGAAGATTTCGGGACTTGATTCCTCAAAATCTGTGGGATCGATTTTAATGGGACAGGTGCCATTCGAATGGGCTAAAAATAAGCTTTCTTGTGGTATACCGTGCATAATGGCGCATCCTCTTTAAAATAAAGGTAAACATTAATAACGGCGGCTGGGGTATTGGCGAACCAGGATCCGAAAATATCGGTATTTGATTCCTCAAAATCAATGGGACCGATTTTAATGGGACAGGGACCATTCGAATGGGCTAAAAATTAGCTTTCTCGTGGTATACCGTGCATAATGGCGCATCCTCTTGAAAAAAAGTTAAACAATAATGGCGGCTGGGGTATTGGGCAGCGTCAAACCCGGGGAAATGATAATGGCCAGTATTGGCGAACCAGGGTCCGAAAATTTCGGGACTTGATTCCTCAAAATCTGTGGGATCGATTTTAATGGGACAGGTGCCATTCAAATAGGCTAAAAATAAGCTTTCTCGTGGTATACCGTGCATAATGGCGCATCCTCTTTAAAAAAAGGTAAACATTAATAACGGCGGCTGGGGTATTGGCGAACCAGGCTCCGAAAATATCGGTATTTGATTCCTCAAAATCAATGGGACCGATTTTAATGGGACAGGGACCATTCGAATGGGCTAAAAATTAGCTTTCTCGTGGTATACCATGTATAATGGCGCATCCTCTTGAAAAAAAGGTAAACAATAATGTCGGCTGGGGTATTGGGCAGCGTCAAAACCAGGAAAATGATAATGGCCAGTATTGGCGAACCAGGGTCCGAAGATTTCGGGACTTGATTCCTCAAAATCTGTGGGATCGATTTTAATGAGACAGGTGCCATTCGAATAGGCTAAAAATTAGCTTTCTCCTGGTATACCGTGCATAATGGCGCATCCTCTTGAAAAAAAGGTAAGCAATAATGGCGGCTGGGGTGTTGGCGAACCAGGATCCGAAAATATCGGTATTTGATTCCTCAAAATCAATGGGACCGATTTTAATGGGACAGGGACCATTCGAATGGGCTAAAAATTAGCTTTCTCGTGGAATACCGTGCATAATGGCGCATCCTCTAAAAAAAAGGTAAACAATAATGGCGGCTGGGGTATTGGGCAGCGTCAAACCCGGGGAAATGATAATTGCCAGTATTGGCGAACCAGGGTCCGAAGATTTCGGGACTTGATTCCTCAAAATCTGTGGGATCGATTTTAATGGGACAGGTGCCATTCGAATGGGCTAAAAATAAGCTTTCTTGTGGTATACCGTGCATAATGGCGCATCCTCTTTAAAATAAAGGTAAACATTAATAACGGCGGCTGGGGTATTGGCGAACCAGGCTCCGAAAATATCGGTATTTGATTCCTCAAAATCAATGGGACCGATTTTAATGGGACAGGGACCATTCGAATGGGCTAAAAATTAGCTTTCTCGTGGTATACCGTGCATAATGGCGCATCCTCTTGAAAAAAAGGTAAACAATAATGGCGGCTGGGGTATTGGGCAGCGTCAAACCCTGGGAAATGATAATTGCCAGTATTGGCGAACCAGGGTCCGAAGATTTCGGGACTTGATTCCTCAAAATCTGTGGGATCGATTTTAATGGGACAGGTGCCATTCGAATGGGCTAAAAATAAGCTTTCTTGTGGTATACCGTGCATAATGGCGCATCCTCTTTAAAATAAAGGTAAACATTAATAACGGCGGCTGGGGTATTGGCGAACCAGGATCCGAAAATATCTGTATTTGATTCCTCAAAATCAATGGGACCGATTTTAATAGGACAGGGACCATTCGAATGGGCTAAAAATTAGCTTTCTCGTGGTATACCGTGCATAATGGCGCATCCTCTTGAAAAAAAGGTAAACAATAATGGCGGCTGGGGTATTGGGCAGCGTCAAACCCGGGGAAATGATAATGGCCAGTATTGGCGAACCAGGGTCCGAAGATTTCGGGACTTGATTCCTCAAAATCTGTGGGATTGATTTTAATGGGACAGGTGCCATTCGAATAGGCTAAAAATTAGCTTTCTCGTGGTATACCGTGCATAATGGCGCATCCTCTTAAAAAAAAGGTAAACAATAATGGCGGCTGGGGTGTTGGCGAACCAGGATCCGAAAATATCGGTATTTGATTCCTCAAAATCAATGGGACCGATTTTAATGGGACAGGGACCATTCGAATGGACTAAAAATTAGCTTTCTCGTGGTATACCGTGCATAATGGCGCATCCTCTTTAAAAAAAGGTAAACATTAATAACGGCGGCTGGGGTATTGGCGAACCAGGCTCCGAAAATATCGGTATTTGATTCCTCAAAATCAATGGGACCGATTTTAATGGGACAGGGACCATTCGAGTGGGCTAAAAATTTGCTTTTTCGTGGTATACCGTGCATAATGGCGCATCCTCTTTAAAAAAAGGTAAACATTAATAACGGCGGCTGGGGTATTGGCGAACCTGCCTCCGAAAATATCGGTATTTGATTCCTCAAAATCAATGGGACCGATTTTAATGGGACAGGGACCATTCGAATGGGCTAAAAATTAGCTTTCTCGTGGTATACCGTGCATAATGGCGCATCCTCTTGAAAAAAAGGTAAACAATAATGGCGACTGGGGTATTGGGCAGCGTCAAACCCGGGGAAATGATAATTGCCAGTATTGGCGAACCAGGGTCCGAAGATTTCGGGACTTGATTCCTCAAAATCTGTGGGATCGATTTTAATGAGACAGGTGCCATTCGAATAGGCTAAAAATTAGCTTTCTCCTGGTATACCGTGCATAATGGCGCATCCTCTTTAAAAAAAGGTAAACATTAATAACGGCGGCTGGGGTATTGGCGAACCAGGCTCCGAAAATATCGGTATTTGATTCCTCAAAATCAATGGGACCGATTTTAATGGGACAGGGACCATTCGAATGGGCTAAAAATTAGCTTTCTCGTGGTATACCGTGCATAATGGCGCATCCTCTTGAAAAAAAGGTAAACAATAATGGCGGCTGGGGTATTGGGCAGCGTCAAACCCTGGGAAATGATAATTGCCAGTATTGGCGAACCAGGGTCCGAAGATTTCGGGACTTGATTCCTCAAAATCTGTGGGATCGATTTTAATGGGACAGGTGCCATTCGAATGGGCTAAAAATAAGCTTTCTTGTGGTATACCGTTCATAATGGCGCATCCTCTTTAAAATAAAGGTAAACATTAATAACGGCGGCTGGGGTATTGGCGAACCAGGATCCGAAAATATCTGTATTTGATTCCTCAAAATCAATGGGACCGATTTTAATAGGACAGGGACCATTCGAATGGGCTAAAAATTAGCTTTCTCGTGGTATACCGTGCATAATGGCGCATCCTCTTGAAAAAAAGGTAAACAATAATGGCGGCTGGGGTATTGGGCAGCGTCAAACCCGGGGAAATGATAATGGCCAGTATTGGCGAACCAGGGTCCGAAGATTTCGGGACTTGATTCCTCAAAATCTGTGGGATTGATTTTAATGGGACAGGTGCCATTCGAATAGGCTAAAAATTAGCTTTCTCGTGGTATACCGTGCATAATGGCGCATCCTCTTAAAAAAAAGGTAAACAATAATGGCGGCTGGGGTGTTGGCGAACCAGGATCCGAAAATATCGGTATTTGATTCCTCAAAATCAATGGGACCGATTTTAATGGGACAGGGACCATTCGAATGGGCTAAAAATTAGCTTTCTCGTGGTATACCGTGCATAATGGCGCATCCTCTTTAAAAAAAGGTAAACATTAATAACGGCGGCTGGGGTATTGGCGAACCAGGCTCCGAAAATATCGGTATTTGATTCCTCAAAATCAATGGGACCGATTTTAATGGGACAGGGACCATTCGAGTGGGCTAAAAATTTGCTTTCTCGTGGTATACCGTGCATAATGGCGCATCCTCTTTAAAAAAAGGTAAACATTAATAACGGCGGCTGGGGTATTGGCGAACCTGCCTCCGAAAATATCGGTATTTGATTCCTCAAAATCAATGGGACCGATTTTAATGGGACAGGGACCATTCGAATGGGCTAAAAATTAGCTTTCTCGTGGTATACCGTGCATAATGGCGCATCCTCTTTAAAAAAAGGTAAACATTAATAACGGCGGCTGGGGTATTGGCGAACCAGGCTCCGAAAATATCGGTATTTGATTCCTCAAAATCAATGGGACCGATTTTAATGGGACAGGGACCATTCGAATGGGCTAAAAATTAGCTTTCTCGTGGTATACCATGTATAATGGCGCATCCTCTTGAAAAAAAGGTAAACAATAATGTCGGCTGGGGTATTGGGCAGCGTCAAAACCAGGAAAATGATAATGGCCAGTATTGGCGAACCAGGGTCCGAAGATTTCGGGACTTGATTCCTCAAAATCTGTGGGATCGATTTTAATGAGACAGGTGCCATTCGAATAGGCTAAAAATTAGCTTTCTCCTGGTATACCGTGCATAATGGCGCATCCTCTTGAAAAAAAGGTAAGCAATAATGGCGGCTGGGGTGTTGGCGAACCAGGATCCGAAAATATCGGTATTTGATTCCTCAAAATCAATGGGACCGATTTTAATGGGACAGGGACCATTCGAATGGGCTAAAAATTAGCTTTCTCGTGGAATACCGTGCATAATGGCGCATCCTCTAAAAAAAGGTAAACAATAATGGCGGCTGGGGTATTGGGCAGCGTCAAACCCGGGGAAATGATAATTGCCAGTATTGGCGAACCAGGGTCCGAAGATTTCGGGACTTGATTCCTCAAAATCTGTGGGATCGATTTTAATGGGACAGGTGCCATTCGAATAGGCTAAAAATTAGCTTTCTCGTGGTATACCGTGCATAATGGCGCATCCTCTTTAAAAAAAGGTAAACATTAATAACGGCGGCTGGGGTATTGGCGAACCAGGCTCCGAAAATATCGGTATTTGATTCCTCAAAATCAATGGGACCGATTTTAATGGGACAGGGACCATTCGAATGGGCTAAAAATTAGCTTTCTCGTGGTATACCATGTATAATGGCGCATCCTCTTGAAAAAAAGGTAAACAATAATGTCGGCTGGGGTATTGGGCAGCGTCAAAACCAGGAAAATGATAATGGCCAGTATTGGCGAACCAGGGTCCGAAGATTTCGGGACTTGATTCCTCAAAATCTGTGGGATCGATTTTAATGAGACAGGTGCCATTCGAATAGGCTAAAAATTAGCTTTCTCCTGGTATACCGTGCATAATGGCGCATCCTCTTGAAAAAAGGTAAGCAATAATGGCGGCTGGGGTGTTGGCGAACCAGGATCCGAAAATATCGGTATTTGATTCCTCAAAATCAATGGGACCGATTTTAATGGGACAGGGACCATTCGAATGGGCTAAAAATTAGCTTTCTCGTGGAATACCGTGCATAATGGCGCATCCTCTAAAAAAAAGGTAAACAATAATGGCGGCTGGGGTATTGGGCAGCGTCAAACCCGGGGAAATGATAATTGCCAGTATTGGCGAACCAGGGTCCGAAGATTTCGGGACTTGATTCCTCAAAATCTGTGGGATCGATTTTAATGGGACAGGTGCCATTCGAATGGGCTAAAAATAAGCTTTCTTGTGGTATACCGTGCATAATGGCGCATCCTCTTTAAAATAAAGGTAAACATTAATAACGGCGGCTGGGGTATTGGCGAACCAGGATCCGAAAATATCTGTATTTGATTCCTCAAAATCAATGGGACCGATTTTAATGGGACAGGGACCATTCGAATGGGCTAAAAATTAGCTTTCTCGTGGTATACCGTGCATAATGGCGCATCCTCTTGAAAAAAAGGTAAACAATAATGGCGGCTGGGGTATTGGGCAGCGTCAAACCCGGGGAAATGATAATGGCCAGTATTGGCGAACCAGGGTCCGAAAATTTCGGGACTTGATTCCTCAAAATCTGTGGGATCGATTTTAATGGGACAGGTGCCATTCAAATAGGCTAAAAATAAGCTTTCTCGTGGTATACCGTGCATAATGGCGCATCCTCTTGAAAAAAAGGTAAACAATAATGGCGGCTGGGGTGTTGGCGAACCAGGATCCGAAAATATCGGTATTTGATTCCTCAAAATCAATGGGACCGATTTTAATGGGACAGGGACCATTCGAATGGGCTAAAAATTAGCTTTCTCGTGGTATACCGTGCATAATGGCGCATCCTCTTGAAAAAAAGGTAAACAATAATGGCGGCTGGGGTATTGGGCAGCGTCAAACCCTGGGAAATGATAATTGCCAGTATTGGCGAACCAGGGTCCGAAGATTTCGGGACTTGATTCCTCAAAATCTGTGGGATCGATTTTAATGGGACAGGTGCCATTCGAATGGGCTAAAAATAAGCTTTCTTGTGGTATACCGTGCATAATGGCGCATCCTCTTTAAAAAAAGGTAAACATTAATAACGGCGGCTGGGGTATTGGCGAACCAGGCTCCGAAAATATCGGTATTTGATTCCTCAAAATCAATGGGACCGATTTTAATGGGACAGGGACCATTCGAGTGGGCTAAAAATTTGCTTTTTCGTGGTATACCGTGCATAATGGCGCATCCTCTTTAAAAAAAGGTAAACATTAATAACGGCGGCTGGGGTATTGGCGAACCTGCCTCCGAAAATATCGGTATTTGATTCCTCAAAATCAATGGGACCGATTTTAATGGGACAGGTACCATTCGAATGGGCTAAAAATTAGCTTTCTCGTTGTATACCGTGCATAATGGCGCATCCTCTTTAAAAAAGGTAAACATTAATAACGGCGGCTGGGGTATTGGCGAACCAGGCTCCGAAAATAGCGGTATTTGATTCCTCAAAATCAATGGGACCGATTTTAATGGGACAGGGACCATTCGAATGGGCTAAAAATTAGCTTTCTCGTGGTATACCGTGCATAATGGCGCATCCTCTTGAAAAAAAGGTAAACAATAATGGCGACTGGGGTATTGGGCAGCGTCAAACCCGGGGAAATGATAATGGCCAGTATTGGCGAACCAGGGTCCGAAGATTTCGGGACTTGATTCCTCAAAATCTGTGGGATCGATTTTAATGGGACAGGTGCCATTCGAATAGGCTAAAAATTAGCTTTCTCGTGGTATACCGTGCATAATGGCGCATCCTCTTGAAAAAAAGGTAAACAATAATGGCGGCTGGGGTGTTGGCGAACCAGGATCCGAAAATATCGGTATTTGATTCCTCAAAATCAATGGGATCGATTTTAATGGGACAGGTGCCATTCGAATAGGCTAAAAATTAGCTTTCTCGTGGTATACCGTGCATAATGGCGCATCCTCTTAAAAAAAAGGTAAACAATAATGGCGGCTGGGGTGTTGGGCAGCGTCAAAACTCGGGAAAATGATAATGGCCGGAATTGGCGAACCAGGGTCCGAAAATTTCGGGACTTGATTCCTCAAAATCAGTGGCAGAGATTTGAATGGGACAGGTACCATTCGAATGGGCTAAAAATTAGCTTTCTCGTGGTATACCGTGCATAATGGCGCATCCTCTTGATAAAAAGGTAAACAATAATGGCGACTGGGGTATTGGGCAGCGTCAAACCCGGGGAAATGATAATGGCCAGTATTGGCGAACCAGGGTCCGAAGATTTCGGGACTTGATTCCTCAAAATCTGTGGGATCGATTTTAATGGGACAGGTGCCATTCGAATAGGCTAAAAACTAGCTTTCTCGTGGTATACCGTGCATAATGGCGCATCCTCTTGAATAAAAGGTAAACAATAATGGCGGCTGGGGTGTTGGCGAACCAGGATCCGAAAATATCGGTATTTGATTCCTCAAAATCAATGGGATCGATTTTAATGGGACAGGTGCCATTCGAATGGGCTAAAAATAAGCTTTCTTGTCGTATACCGTGCATAATGGTGCATTCTCTTTAAAAAAAAGGTAAACATTAATAATGGCAGCTGGGGTATTGGCGAACCAGGGTCCGAAAATATCGGTATTTGATTCCTCAAAATCTGTGGGATCGATTTTAATGGGACAGGTGCCATTCGAATAGGCTAAAAATTAGCTTTCTCGTGGTATACCGTGCATAATGGCGCATCCTCTTAAAAAAAAGGTAAACAATAATGGCGGCTGGGGTGTTGGCGAACCAGGATCCGAAAATATCGGTATTTGATTCCTCAAAATCAATGGGACCGATTTTAATGGGACAGGGACCATTCGAATGGGCTAAAAATTAGCTTTCTCGTGGTATACCGTGCATAATGGCGCATCCTCTTTAAAAAAAGGTAAACATTAATAACGGCGGCTGGGGTATTGGCGAACCAGGCTCCGAAAATATCGGTATTTGATTCCTCAAAATCAATGGGACCGATTTTAATGGGACAGGTACCATTCGAATGGGCTAAAAATTAGCTTTCTCGTTGTATACCGTGCATAATGGCGCATCCTCTTTAAAAAAAGGTAAACATTAATAACGGCGGCTGGGGTATTGGCGAACCAGGGTCCGAAAATATCGGTATTTGATTCCTCAAAATCTGTGGGATCGATTTTAATGGGACAGGTGCCATTTGAATAGGCTAAAAATTAGCTTTCTCGTGGTATACCGTGCATAATGGCGCATCCTCTTAAAAACAAGGTAAACAATAATGGCGGCTGGGGTGTTGGGCAGCGTCAAAACTCGGGAAAATGATAATGGCCGGAATTGGCGAACCAGGGTCCGAAAATTTCGGGACTTGATTCCTCAAAATCAGTGGCAGAGATTTGAATGGGACAGGTACCATTCGAAAGGGCTAAAAATTAGCTTTCTCGTGGTATACCGTGCATAATGGCGCATCCTCTTGAAAAAAAGGTAAACAATAATGGCGGCTGGGGTATTGGGCAGCGTCATACCCGGGGAAATGATAATGGCCAGTATTGGCGAACCAGGGTCCGAAGATTTCGGGACTTGATTCCTCAAAATCTGTGGGATCGATTTTAATGGGACAGGTGCCATTCGAATGGGCTAAAAATAAGCTTTCTTGTCGTATACCGTGCATAATGGCGCATTCTCTTTAAAAAAAGGTAAACATTAATAATGGCAGCTGGGGTATTGGCGAACCAGGGTCCGAAAATATCGGTATTTGATTCCTCAAAATCTGTGGGATCGATTTTAATGGGACAGGTGCCATTCGAATAGGCTAAAAATTAGCTTTCTCCTGGTATACCGTGCATAATGGCGCATCCTCTTGAAAAAAAGTTAAGCAATAATGGCGGCTGGGGTGTTGGCGAACCAGGATCCGAAAATATCGGTATTTGATTCCTCAAAATCAATGGGACCGATTTTAATGGGACAGGGACCATTCGAATGGGCTAAAAATTAGCTTTCTCGTGGAATACCGTGCATAATGGCGCATCCTCTAAAAAAAAGGTAAACAATAATGGCGGCTGGGGTATTGGGCAGCGTCAAACCCGGGGAAATGATAATTGCCAGTATTGGCGAACCAGGGTCCGAAGATTTCGGGACTTGATTCCTCAAAATCTGTGGGATCGATTTTAATGGGACAGGTGCCATTCGAATGGGCTAAAAATAAGCTTTCTTGTGGTATACCGTGCATAATGGCGCATCCTCTTTAAAATAAAGGTAAACATTAATAACGGCGGCTGGGGTATTGGCGAACCAGGATCCGAAAATATCTGTATTTGATTCCTCAAAATCAATGGGACCAATTTTAATAGGACAGGGACCATTCGAATGGGCTAAAAATTAGCTTTCTCGTGGTATACCGTGCATAATGGCGCATCCTCTTGAAAAAAAGGTAAACAATAATGGCGGCTGGGGTATTGGGCAGCGTCAAACCCGGGGAAATGATAATGGCCAGTATTGGCGAACCAGGGTCCGAAAATTTCGGGACTTGATTCCTCAAAATCTGTGGGATCGATTTTAATGGGACAGGTGCCATTCAAATAGGCTAAAAATAAGCTTTCTCGTGGTATACCGTGCATAATGGCGCATCCTCTTGAAAAAAAGGTAAACAATAATGGCGGCTGGGGTGTTGGCGAACCAGGATCCGAAAATATCGGTATTTGATTCCTCAAAATCAATGGGACCGATTTTAATGGGACAGGGACCATTCGAATGGGCTAAAAATTAGCTTTCTCGTGGTATACCGTGCATAATGGCGCATCCTCTTGAAAAAAAGGTAAACAATAATGGCGGCTGGGGTATTGGGCAGCGTCAAACCCTGGGAAATGATAATTGCCAGTATTGGCGAACCAGGGTCCGAAGATTTCGGGACTTGATTCCTCAAAATCTGTGGGATCGATTTTAATGGGACAGGTGCCATTCGAATGGGCTAAAAATAAGCTTTCTTGTGGTATACCGTGCATAATGGCGCATCCTCTTTAAAATAAAGGTAAACATTAATAACGGCGGCTGGGGTATTGGCGAACCAGGATCCGAAAATATCTGTATTTGATTCCTCAAAATCAATGGGACCGATTTTAATAGGACAGGGACCATTCGAATGGGCTAAAAATTAGCTTTCTCGTGGTATACCGTGCATAATGGCGCATCCTCTTGAAAAAAAGGTAAACAATAATGGCGGCTGGGGTATTGGGCAGCGTCAAACCCGGGGAAATGATAATGGCCAGTATTGGCGAACCAGGGTCCGAAGATTTCGGGACTTGATTCCTCAAAATCTGTGGGATTGATTTTAATGGGACAGGTGCCATTCGAATAGGCTAAAAATTAGCTTTCTCGTGGTATACCGTGCATAATGGCGCATCCTCTTAAAAAAAGGTAAACAATAATGGCGGCTGGGGTGTTGGCGAACCAGGATCCGAAAATATCGGTATTTGATTCCTCAAAATCAATGGGACCGATTTTAATGGGACAGGGACCATTCGAATGGGCTAAAAATTAGCTTTCTCGTGGTATACCGTGCATAATGGCGCATCCTCTTTAAAAAAAGGTAAACATTAATAACGGCGGCTGGGGTATTGGCGAACCAGGCTCCGAAAATATCGGTATTTGATTCCTCAAAATCAATGGGACCGATTTTAATGGGACAGGGACCATTCGAGTGGGCTAAAAATTTGCTTTTTCGTGGTATACCGTGCATAATGGCGCATCCTCTTTAAAAAAGGTAAACATTAATAACGGCGGCTGGGGTATTGGCGAACCTGCCTCCGAAAATATCGGTATTTGATTCCTCAAAATCAATGGGACCGATTTTAATGGGACAGGTACCATTCGAATGGGCTAAAAATTAGCTTTCTCGTGGTATACCGTGCATAATGGCGCATCCTCTTTAAAAAAAGGTAAACAATAATGGCGACTGGGGTATTGGGCAGCGTCAAACCCGGGGAAATGATAATGGCCAGTATTGGCGAACCAGGGTCCGAAGATTTCGGGACTTGATTCCTCAAAATCTGTGGGATCGATTTTAATGGGACAGGTGCCATTCGAATAGGCTAAAAATTAGCTTTCTCGTGGTATACCGTGCATAATGGCGCATCCTCTTGAAAAAAAGGTAAACAATAATGGCGGCTGGGGTGTTGGCGAACCAGGATCCGAAAATATCGGTATTTGATTCCTCAAAATCAATGGGATCGATTTTAATGGGACAGGTGCCATTCGAATGGGCTAAAAATAAGCTTTCTTGTGGTATACCGTGCATAATGGCGCATACTCTTAAAAACAAGGTAAACAATAATGGCGGCTGGGGTGTTGGGCAGCGTCAAAACTCGGGAAAATGATAATGGCCGGAATTGGCGAACCAGGGTCCGAAAATTTCGGGACTTGATTCCTCAAAATCAGTGGCAGAGATTTGAATGGGACAGGTACCATTCGAATGGGCTAAAAATTAGCTTTCTCGTGGTATACCGTGCATAATGGCGCATCCTCTTGAAAAAAAGGTAAACAATAATGGCGACTGGGGTATTGGGCAGCGTCAAACCCGGGGAAATGATAATGGCCAGTATTGGCGAACCAGGGTCCGAAGATTTCGGGACTTGATTCCTCAAAATCTGTGGGATCGATTTTAATGGGACAGGTGCCATTCGAATAGGCTAAAAACTAGCTTTCTCGTGGTATACCGTGCATAATGGCGCATCCTCTTGAATAAAAGGTAAACAATAATGGCGGCTGGGGTGTTGGCGAACCAGGATCCGAAAATATCGGTATTTGATTCCTCAAAATCAATGGGATCGATTTTAATGGGACAGGTGCCATTCGAATGGGCTAAAAATAAGCTTTCTTGTCGTATACCGTGCATAATGGCGCATTCTCTTTAAAAAAAGGTAAACATTAATAATGGCAGCTGGGGTATTGGCGAACCAGGGTCCGAAAATATCGGTATTTGATTCCTCAAAATCTGTGGGATCGATTTTAATGGGACAGGTGCCATTCGAATAGGCTAAAAATTAGCTTTCTCGTGGTATACCGTGCATAATGGCGCATCCTCTTAAAAAAAAGGTAAACAATAATGGCGGCTGGGGTGTTGGCGAACCAGGATCCGAAAATATCGGTATTTGATTCCTCAAAATCAATGGGACCGATTTTAATGGGACAGGTACCATTCGAATGGGCTAAAAATTAGCTTTCTCGTGGTATACCGTGCATAATGGCGCATCCTCTTTAAAAAAAGGTAAACATTAATAACGGCGGCTGGGGTATTGGCGAACCAGGCTCCGAAAATATCGGTATTTGATTCCTCAAAATCAATGGGACCGATTTTAATGGGACAGGTACCATTCGAATGGGCTAAAAATTAGCTTTCTCGTTGTATACCGTGCATAATGGCGCATCCTCTTTAAAAAAAGGTAAACATTAATAACGGCGGCTGGGGTATTGGCGAACCAGGGTCCGAAAATATCGGTATTTGATTCCTCAAAATCTGTGGGATCGATTTTAATGGGACAGGTGCCATTTGAATAGGCTAAAAATTAGCTTTCTCGTGGTATACCGTGCATAATGGCGCATCCTCTTAAAAACAAGGTAAACAATAATGGCGGCTGGGGTGTTGGCGAACCAGGATCCGAAAATATCGGTATTTGATTCCTCAAAATCAATGGGACCGATTTTAATGGGACAGGGACCATTCGAATGGGCTAAAAATTAGCTTTCTCGTGGTATACCGTGCATAATGGCGCATCCTCTTTAAAAAAAGGTAAACATTAATAACGGCGGCTGGGGTATTGGCGAACCAGGCTCCGAAAATATCGGTATTTGATTCCTCAAAATCAATGGGACCGATTTTAATGGGACAGGTACCATTCGAATGGGCTAAAAATTAGCTTTCTCGTTGTATACCGTGCATAATGGCGCATCCTCTTTAAAAAAAGGTAAACATTAATAACGGCGGCTGGGGTATTGGCGAACCAGGGTCCGAAAATATCGGTATTTGATTCCTCAAAATCTGTGGGATCGATTTTAATGGGACAGGTGCCATTTGAATAGGCTAAAAATTAGCTTTCTCGTGGTATACCGTGCATAATGGCGCATCCTCTTAAAAACAAGGTAAACAATAATGGCGGCTGGGGTGTTGGGCAGCGTCAAAACTCGGGAAAATGATAATGGCCGGAATTGGCGAACCAGGGTCCGAAAATTTCGGGACTTGATTCCTCAAAATCAGTGGCAGAGATTTGAATGGGACAGGTACCATTCGAATGGGCTAAAAATTAGCTTTCTCGTGGTATACCGTGCATAATGGCGCATCCTCTTGATAAAAAGGTAAACAATAATGGCGACTGGGGTATTGGGCAGCGTCAAACCCGGGGAAATGATAATGGCCAGTATTGGCGAACCAGGGTCCGAAGATTTCGGGACTTGATTCCTCAAAATCTGTGGGATCGATTTTAATGGGACAGGTGCCATTCGAATAGGCTAAAAATTAGCTTTCTCGTGGTATACCGTGCATAATGGCGCATCCTCTTGAATAAAAGGTAAACAATAATGGCGGCTGGGGTGTTGGCGAACCAGGATCCGAAAATATCGGTATTTGATTCCTCAAAATCAATGGGATCGATTTTAATGGGACAGGTGCCATTCGAATGGGCTAAAAATAAGCTTTCTTGTCGTATACCGTGCATAATGGCGCATTCTCTTTAAAAAAGGTAAACATTAATAATGGCGGCTGGGGTATTGGCGAACCAGGGTCCGAAAATATCGGTATTTGATTCCTCAAAATCTGTGGGATCGATTTTAATGGGACAGGTGCCATTCGAATAGGCTAAAAATAAGCTTTCTCGTGGTATACCGTGCATAATGGCGCATCCTCTTAAAAAAAAGGTAAACAATAATGGCGGCTGGGGTGTTAGGCAGCGTCAAAACTCGGGAAAATGATAATGGGCGGAATTGGCGAACCAGGGTCCGAAAATTTCGGGACTTGATTCCTCAAAATCAGTGGGAGAGATTTGAATGGGACAGGTACCATTCGAATAGGCTAAAAATTAGCTTTCTCGTGGTATACCGTGCATAATGGCGCATCCTCTTTAAAAAAAGGTAAACATTAATAATGGCGGCTGGGGTATTGGCGAACCAGGGTCCGAAAATATCGGTATTTCATTCCTCAAAATCAATGGGACCGATTTAAATGGGACAGGTACCATTCGATTGGGCTAAAAATTAGCTTTCTCGTGGTATACCGTGCATAATGGCGCATCCTCTTGAAAAAAAGGTAAACATTAATAACGGCGGCTGGGGTGTTGGGCAGCGTCAAAACTCGGGAAAATGATAATGGCCAGTATTGGCGAACCAGGGTCCGAAAATGTCGGGACTTGATTCCTCAAAATCAGTGGGACCGATTTTAATGGGACAGGGACCATTCGAATGGGCTAAAAATTAGCTTTCTCGTGGTATACCGTGCATAATGGCGCATCCTCTTTAAAAAAGGTAAACATTAATAACGGCGGCTGGGGTGTTGGGCAGCGTCAAAACTCGGGAAAATGATAATGGCCAGTATTGGCGAACCAGGGTCCGAAAATGTCGGGACTTGATTCCTCAAAATCAGTGGGACCGATTTTAATGGGACAGGTACCATTCGAATGGGCTAAAAATTAGCTTTCTCGTGGTATACCGTGCATAATGGCGCATCCTCTTGAAAAAAAGGTAAACAATAATGGCGGCTGGACTGTTGGGCAGCATCAAACCCGGGAAAATGATAATGGCCAGTATTGGCGAACCACGGTGCGAAAATGTCGGTATTTAATTCCTCAAAATCAGTGGGAGCGATTTTAATGGGACAGGTACCATTCGAATGGGCTAAAAATTAGCTTTCTCGTGGTATACCGTGCATAATGGCGCATCCTCTTGAAAAAAAAGGTAAACAATAATGGCGGCTGGACTTTTGGGCAGCATCAAACCCGGGAAAATGATAATGGCCAGTATTGGCGAACCAGGGTCCGAAAATGTCGGTATTTAATTCCTCAAATCAGTGGGATAGATTTTAATGGGAAAGGTACCATTCGAATGGGCTAAAAATTAGCTTTCTCGTGGTATACCGTGCATAATGGCGCATCCTCTTGAAAAAAAAGGTAAACAATAATGGCGGCTGGACTTTTGGGCAGCATCAAACCCGGGAAAATGATAATGGCCAGTATTGGCGAACCAGGGTCCGAAAATGTCGGTATTTAATTCCTCAAATCAGTGGGATAGATTTTAATGGGACAGGTACCATTCGAATGGGCTAAAAATTAGCTTTCTCGTGGTATACAGTGCAAAATGGCGCATCCTCTTGAAAAAAAAGGTAAACAATAATGGCGGCTGGACTTTTGGGCAGCATCAAACCCGGGAAAATGATAATGGCCAGTATTGGCGAACCAGGGTCCGAAAATGTCGGTATTTAATTCCTCAAATCAGTGGGATAGATTTTAATGGGACAGGTACCATTCGAATGGGCTAAAAATTAGCTTTCTCGTGGTATACAGTGCAAAATGGCGCATCCTCTTTAAAAAAAGGTAAACATTAATATTGGCGGCTGGGGTGTTGGGCAGCGTCAAAACTCGGGAAAATGATAATGGCCAGTATTGGCGAACCAGGATCCGAAAATATCGGTATTTGATTCCTCACAATCAGTGAGACCGATTTTAATGGGACAGGGACCATTCGAATGGGCTAAAAATTAGCTTTCTCGTGGTATACCGTGCATAATGGCGCATCCTCTTTAAAAAAAGGTAAACATTAATAACGGCGGCTGGGGTGTTGGGCAGCGTCAAAACTCGGGAAAATGATAATGGCCAGAATTGGCGAACCAGGGTCCGAAAATGTCGGGACTTGATTCCTCAAAATCAGTGGGACCGATTTTAATGGGACAGGTACCATTCGAATGGGCTAAAAATTAGCTTTCTCGTGGTATACCGTGCATAATGGCGCATCCTCTTTAAAAAAAGGTAAACATTAATAATGGCGGCTGGGGTGTTGGGCAGGTTCAAAACTCGGGAAAATGATAATGGCCAGTATTGACGAACCAGGGTCCGAAAATGTCGGTATTTAATTCCTCAAAATCAGTGGGATAGATTTTAATGGGACAGGTACCATTCGAATGGGCTTAAAATTAGCTTTCTCGTGGTATACAGTGCAAAATCGTAATCGAACTACCGAACTGAGCGGACGTGCTTTGTCCGAGCTCCGGGAAAACTTCACTTCGCTTATATTTTCGCCAATACAAGCGAAAAGACACTGAAATACATTTTATTAAAAGCGACAGACATGCTTTTTTTTTTTTTATAACAGTTGTAATGTGCTAAACCATAACTAGTGCATTGTTGAAAAAAAAAATACGTACCACGCAATGAGCTCATTGAGCAACGACCAAAAGAACGAGCGTAGAAGTTCAGTGAACCAAAGAAACGGCTTCTACTCTTACTTTTCAACCCGCGATACCGAAGTGGAAAAATCGGCGCTTAAAAGCAACCCGGCTTTACTGACCGCTGAAACCCAAAGGGCACGGTCTTGCTCACCCGCTCTGCTCACTCCGACTCCCGCGTCATGGAGTTCGCAGTGTAAAACCCCCTCCAATATCGGAAACAAATTTCGCACCAACAACAAGCAGCGCTACAACTTCTGCAACAACAGCGAAAACCCCTGCAACTCAAAGTACCACGACGTCAACGACTACAGCGAGTACAAAAACAACAACCTCGGAAAGTGCCAAAGCGGCAACGGCCACACAGACTGGAATGGATCGCTACATCCAAATTAAGCGCAAGCTTAGCCCGCAGAGTAATCCGGCAGGCAACAAAACAAAAATTAACCGTGTCCTGAATAACGATAATGAACCAGACAGATCCACTACTAACAGATTTGCCCTACTGGCGGAGGCTGAGGAAAACCAACCAGCCCAAGACACCGCAAAAAAACCCAAGCCCCCTCCAATCTATATTAGGGAAAAAAGCTCGAGTGCCCTGGTCAACAAAATTGCGTCGTTGATCGGGAACGGTGAAAACTTTCATGTTGTTCCGCTTATCAAAGGGAACATCCATGAAACAAAGGTGCAAACCAAGACTGAAGAGCACTTCCGAATAGTGTCAAAATATCTGGACACTGTACAGAAAAACTATTACACGTACCAGCTGAAAAGCAGTAAGGGCCTACAAGTGGTAGTAAAGGGAATAGAACCTGATGTTACCGCCGAGGAAATAAAAACCGCCCTTAAAGAAAAGGGCTTCGCCGCCAAGAATGTTATTAACATTCTAAATAAAGATAAAAAGCCACAACCCCTCTTCAAGGTCGAGCTCGAGCCTGAAAGCAGGTCGCTGAAGAAGAACGAAGTCCACCCAATCTACAACCTGCAATATCTTTTGCATCGGAAAATCACTGTTGAAGAGCCACATAAACGTAACGGTCCAGTGCAATGCACTAATTGTCAAGAGTATGGACACACAAGGTCTTACTGCACACTTCGGGCTGTCTGTGTAGTCTGCGGGGACGCCCACAAGTCCGCTTGCTGCACTACAAACAAGGACAGTACCGTGAAGAAATGTGGAAACTGCGGAGGCAGCCATACGGCAAACTATAGAGGATGTATTGTGTATAAGGAGTTAAAGAGTCGCATGCGGCAAGCGACCGCAACGCGCAACCAAAATCCACAGAATGCGTACGTTTCGTCAAAAACCACGCCAGACGTCTTCTTCGCCAAAGCTGCGAGATCCTCATTCGGTCCACTAAACACCACCAACGGCTTCTCCTATGCCGATGCTCTACGATCTGGAAGGGAAATTCCAATTCAGCCTAACTCTCAAAGCGCTCAACAGGCCCCAGAACAGCCACACAGCAAAACGGAAACTATGATGCTTACCCTCCAACAAAGTATGATGGAGCTTATGTCATTCATGAAAACGACCATGCAAACGCTTGTTCAAAACCAGAACATGGCGATACAGCTGCTCGTAGCACAACAGTCCAAATAATCTATGCAGGCGCTACGAATATCAATGTGGAACGCCAATGGTGTCTCACGGCATAAACTAGAATTGTCACAATTCTTGACCGAAAACCATATTGACGTTATGCTACTGGTGGAAACGCATCTTACAAGCAAATACAACTTTCATATAAGAGGCTACACAATCTACCGCACAGATCATCCAGATGGGAAAGCCCACGGCGGAACTGGAGTTCTAATCAGAGAACGAATTAAACACCATTTTCACAAAAGGTTTGCAACAAACTTCTTGCAGGCCACATCGATACAAATTCAGTCAAGCAACGGAATCCTTTCAATTGCTGCCGTTTACTGCCCTCCTCGCTTCTCAATCTCGGAAGGACAATTTATGGACTTCTACAATTCACTTGGGGATCGATTTATAGCCGCAGGAGACTACAACGCCAAACATACGCACTGGGGATCACGTCTAGTGACTCCCAAAGGAAGACAATTGTACAATGCAATTATAAATGTGAAAAATAAACTGGACTACGTTTCCCCTGGAAGTCCCACATACTGGCCAACAGACTCACGAAAGCTCCCAGACCTTATTGATTTTGCAGTGACAAAAAACATACCTCGCAATCTAATAAGTGCCAAAGCAGTCTCGGACTTATCATCAGACCACTCGCCTGTGCTTCTAACGCTTCTTCAAAGCCCAGAAATAACCGAACACCCCTTCAGTCTGACGACGACAAAAACAAACTGGCTAAAATACAAAAAGTACGTGAGTGCCCACATAGAACTCGCCCCGGATTTTAACATGGAATCGGACATCGACTACACTACGAGCGCCCTGGAAGAAGTACTCGTTGCGGCAGCTAAAATCTCTACTCCTCATAGGAAAGAAGTAGACCGAAACAAACACTTCAAATCTAATCAGCAAATCGAACAGCTCGTGCGAGAAAAGAGGCGCACGCGTCGTGATTGGCAAAACAGCAGATCACCAGCTTCAAAACAACGCCTTAAGGAAGCAACCCGATCACTCGACCAGGCTCTTCACCAACAGGAAGAAAATGCACAGCTGAGGTCCAGAATCTCTCGCCAACAAGCACAAAGTACCCCCTGTGGAGGGCACACCCAAATCTTAGTGCCCCAATTGAAACGACCACCCCGATAAGAAACTCTTCGGGATGCTGGGCTCGCAGCAACGAAGACCGAGCTGAAACATTCGCCACACATCTCCAAAGTGTCTTCCAGCCAAACCCAGCCTCAAATTCATTCCTCCTGCCAGTAATTCAGCCAGAGTCCTCCCCTCAGCCAGCCGCACCTCCATTCCGGCCGAACGAAATCGAAAAAGTCATAAGAGGGCTAAAACCAAAAAAGGCTCCCGGTGGTGACCTATTGACCCCAAAGATGCTGATCGAACTTCCAAAATGCGCTATAGAGGTCGTCTGCAAACTATTTAATGGAATCATTAATCTTGGCTATTTCCCAAAAAAGTGGAAGAAATCCATTATTATAATGATACCGAAGCCTGGAAAAGACCACACAATTCCGTCATCATACAGACCAATAAGCCTTCTATCTTGTTTGTCTAAACTGTTTGAAAAATGCTTGTTAACTCGCATAATACCACATCTGGAAGCTTGCAATATCATCCCGGCACACCAATTTGGCTTTCGAAGAAACCATGGAACCATCGAACAAGTGAACAGATTAACATCCGAAATACGCTCAGCCTTCGAACAACGAGAATACTGCAGCGCTATTTTCCTCGACGTATCTCAAGCTTTCGACCGAGTTTGGCTCATCGGACTCATGCACAAAATTAAAACGTATTTGCCAACATACACCCACAAGCTACTGGAATCATACCTCTTCAATAGGGTATTCTCAGTGAGATGCAACGCAGCTACTTCGGGCGACTACACCATCGAAGCTGGAGTTCCACAGGGAAGCGCACTCGGGCCGTGTCTATATGTTTTGTATACTGCGGATATTCCTACGAGCGCACAACTAACAACGTCAACGTTCGCCGATGATACCGCTATTCTTAGTCGCTCCAGATGCCCAACGCAGGCAACAACCCAACTGGCTAATCATCTCACAATAGTGGAAAGGTGGCTGTCCGACTGGCGCATTAAAATAAACGAACAAAAGTGTAAACATATAACGTTTACTCTTAATAGACAAACATGCCCTCCGCTTTTACTAAACGGTATGCAGATCCCTCAAGCTAACGACGTAACGTACCTTGGCGTTCACCTTGATAGACGACTTACCTGGCGTAAGCACATCGAATGCAAAAAGATGCATCTAAAACTGAAAGCCAGCAGCCTCCACTGGATCATAAACTCACGATCGCCACTGTGCCTAGACTACAAGTTACTACTGTACAATTCAGTCCTAAAGCCAATCTGGACGTATGGCTCCCAGCTGTGGGGGAACGCGAGCAGCAGCAACATAGACATCATACAGCGCGCACAATCAAAAATCCTGAGAACTATCACAGGGGCACCTTGGTATGTTCGCAACGAAAACATCCACCGGGATCTGGGCATCCTCAAAGACGAAATCCAGAAGCAAAAAGAGTCATACAAAGAAAAACTGTCTTCGCACCCAAATTTTCTCGCTCGGGGATTGACTCGGGTTTCTAGCGTATCCCGCCTTAGACGCAACGACCTCCCAACCCAGCAATCGATTTTTAGGGCCGTCTAACTCCGTATCAGTCAATATGATTGTTAGTTAAGTTAAAAATATAAGATTTGATACACCTCTTGTTAGTCTCGCAAAGAGAAGATTCAAGAAATAAAAGCAACGTTAAAAAAAAAAAAAAAAAAAATACAGTGCAAAATACGCATCCTCTTTAAAAAAAGGTAAACATTAATAATGGCGGCTGGGGTGTTGGGCAGCGTCAAAACTCGGGAAAATGATAATGGCCAGTATTGGCGAACCAGGGTCCGAAAATGCCGGTTTTAATTCCTCAAAATCAGTGGGATAGATTTTAATGGGACAGGTACCATTCGAATGGGCTAAAAATTAGCTTTCTCGTGGAATACAGTGCAAAATGGCGCATCCTCTTTAAAAAAAGGTAAACATTAATAACGGCGGCTGGGGTGTTGGGCAGCGTCAAAACTCGGGAAAATGATAATGGCCAGTATTGGCGAACCAGGATCCGAAAATATCGGTATTTGATTCCTCAAAATCAGTGGGACCGATTTTAATGGGACAGGGACCATTCGAATGGGCTAAAAATTAGCTTTCTTGTGGTATACCGTGCATAATGGCGCATCCTCTTTAAAAAAAGGTAAACATTAATAATGGCGGCTGGGGTGTTGGGCAGCGTCAAAACTCGGGAAAATGATAATGGCCAGTATTGGCGAACCAGGGTCCGAAAATGTCGGTATTTAATTTCTCAAAATCAGTGGGATAGATTTTAATGGGACAGGTACCATTCGAATGGGCTAAAAATTAGCTTTCTCGTGGTATACAGTGCAAAATGGCGCATCCTCTTTAAAAAAGGTAAACATTAATAATGGCGGCTGGGGTGTTGGGCAGCGTCAAAACTCGGGAAAATGATAATGGCCAGTATTGGCGAACCAGGGTCCGAAAATGTCGGGACTTGATTCCTCAAAATCAGTGGGATAGATTTTAATGGGACAGGTACCATTCGAATGGGCTAAAAATTAGCTTTCTCGTGGAATACAGTGCAAAATAGCGCATCCTCTTTAAAAAAGGTAAACATTAATAACGGCGGCTGGGGTGTTGGGCAGCGTCAAAACTCGGGAAAATGATAATGGCCAGTATTGGCGAACCAGGATCCGAAAATATCGGTATTTGATTCCTCAAAATCAGTGGGACCGATTTTAATGGGACAGGGACCATTCGAATGGGCTAAAAATTAGCTTTCTTGTGGTATACCGTGCATAATGGCGCATCCTCTTTAAAAAAAGGTAAACATTAATAATGGCGGCTGGGGTGTTGGGCAGCGTCAAAACTCGGGAAAATGATAATGGCCAGTATTGGCGAACCAGGGTCCGAAAATGTCGGTATTTAATTTCTCAAAATCAGTGGGATAGATTTTAATGGGACAGGTACCATTCGAATGGGCTAAAAATTAGCTTTCTCGTGGTATACAGTGCAAAATGGCGCATCCTCTTTAAAAAAAGGTAAACATTAATAATGGCGGCTGGGGTGTTGGGCAGCGTCAAACCCGGGGAAATGATAATGGCCAGAATTGGCGAACCAGGGTCCGAAAATGTCGGGACTTGATTCCTCAAAATCAGTGGGACCGATTTTAATGGGACAGGTACCATTCGAATGGGCTAAAAATTAGCTTTCTCGTGGTATACCGTGCATAATGGCGCATCCTCTTTAAAAAAAGGTAAACATTAATAATGGCGGCTGGGGTGTTGGGCAGCGTCAAACCCGGGGAAATGATAATGGCCAGAATTGGCGAACCAGGGTCCGAAAATGTCGGGACTTGATTCCTCAAAATCAGTGGGACCGATTTTAATGGGACAGGTACCATTCGAATGGGCTAAAAATTAGCTTTCTCGTGGTATACCGTGCATAATGGCGCATCCTCTTTAAAAGAAGGTAAACATTAATAATGGCGGCTGGGGTGTTGGGCAGCGTCAAAACTCGGGAAAATGATAATGGCCAGTATTGGCGAACCAGGGTCCGAAAATGTCGGTGGGATAGATTTTAATGGGACAGGTACCATTCGAATGGGCTAAAAATTAGCTTTCTCGTGGTATACCGTGCATAATGGCGCATCCTCTTTAAAAAAGGTAAACATTAATAACGGCGGCTGGGGTGTTGGGCAGCGTCAAAACTCGGGAAAATGATAATGGCCAGTATTGGCGAACCAGGGTCCGAAAATGTCGGGACTTGATTCCTCAAAATCAGTGGGAGCGATTTTAATGGGACACGTACCATTCGAATTGGCTAAAAATTAGCTTTCTCGTGGTATACCGTGCATAATGGCGCATCCTCTTTAAAAAAAGGTAAACATTAATAATGGCGGCTGGGGTGTTGGGCAGCGTCAAAACTCGGGAAAATGATAATGGCCAGTATTGGCGAACCAGGGTCCGAAAATGTCGGGACTTGATTCCTCAAAATCAGTGGGAGCGATTTTAATGGGACACGTACCATTCGAATTGGCTAAAAATTAGCTTTCTCGTGGTATACCGTGCATAATGGCGCATCCTCTTGAAAAAAGGTAAACATTACTAATGGCGGCTGGGGTATTGGCGAACCAGGGTCCGAAAATATCGGTATTTCATTCCTCAAAATCAATGGGACCGATTTTAATGGGACACGTACCATTCGAATGGGCTAAAAATGAGCTTTCTCGTGGTATACCGTGCATAATGGCGCATCCTCTTTAAAAAAGGTAAACATTAATAATGGCGGCTGGGGTGTTGGGCAGCGGCAAACCCGGGGAAATGATAATGGCCAGTATTGGCGAACCAGGGTCCGAAAATGTCGGTATTTAATTCCTCAAAATCAGTGGGATAGATTTTAATGGGACAGGTACCATTCGAATGGGCTAAAAATTAGCTTTCTCGTGGTATACAGTGCAAAATGGCGCATCCTCTTTAAAAAAAGGTAAACATTAATAACGGCGGCTGGGGTGTTGGGCAGCGTCAAAACTCGGGAAAATGATAATGGCCAGTATTGGCGAACCAGGATCCGAAAATATCGGTATTTGATTCCTCAAAATCAGTGGGACCGATTTTAATGGGACAGGGACCATTCGAATGGGCTAAAAATTAGCTTTCTTGTGGTATACCGTGCATAATGGCGCATCCTCTTTAAAAAAAGGTAAACATTAATAACGGCGGCTGGGGTGTTGGGCAGCGTCAAAACTCGGGAAAATGATAATGGCCAGTATTGGCGAACCAGGGTCCGAAAATGTCGGGACTTGATTCCTCAAAATCAGTGGGACCGATTTTAATGGGACAGGTACCATTCGAATGGGCTAAAAATTAGCTTTCTCGTGGTATACCGTGCATAATGGCGAATCCTCTTTAAAAAAAGGTAAAAATTAATAATGGCGGCTGGGGTGTTGGGCAGCGTCAAACCCGGGGAAATGATAATGGCCAGAATTGGCGAACCAGGGTCCGAAAATGTCGGGACTTGATTCCTCAAAATCAGTGGGACTGATTTTAATGGGACAGGTACCATTCGAATGGGCTAAAAATTAGCTTTCTCGTGGTATACCGTGCATAATGGCGCATCCTCTTTAAAAAAGGTAAACATTAATAATGGCGGCTGGGGTGTTGGGCAGCGTCAAAACTCGGGAAAATGATAATGGCCAGTATTGGCGAACCAGGGTCCGAAAATGTCGGGACTTGATTCCTCAAAATCAGTGGGAGCGATTTTAATGGGACACGTACCATTCGAATTGGCTAAAAATTAGCTTTCTCGTGGTATACCGTGCATAATGGCGCATCCTCTTTAAAAAAAAGGTAAACATTAATAATGGCGGCTGGGGTGTTGGGCAGCGTCAAAACTCGGGAAAATGATAATGGCCAGTATTGGCGAACCAGGGTCCGAAAATGTCGGGACTTGATTCCTCAAAATCAGTGGGAGCGATTTTAATGGGACACGTACCATTCGAATTGGCTAAAAATTAGCTTTCTCGTGGTATACCGTGCATAATGGCGCATCCTCTTGAAAAAAAGGTAAACATTACTAATGGCGGCTGGGGTATTGGCGAACCAGGGTCCGAAAATATCGGTATTTCATTCCTCAAAATCAATGGGACCGATTTTAATGGGACACGTACCATTCGAATGGGCTAAAAATGAGCTTTCTCGTGGTATACCGTGCATAATGGCGCATCCTCTTTAAAAAAAGGTAAAAATTAATAATGGCGGCTGGGGTGTTGGGCAGCGTCAAACCCGGGGAAATGATAATGGCCAGTATTGGCGAACCAGGGTCCGAAAATGTCGGGACTTGATTCCTCAAAATCAGTGGGACCGATTTTAATGGGACAGGTACCATTCGAATGGGCTAAAAATTAGCTTTCTCGTGGTATACCGTGCATAATGGCGCATCCTCTTTAAAAAAAGGTAAAAATTAATAATGGCGGCTGGGGTGTTGGGCAGCGTCAAACCCGGGGAAATGATAATGGCCAGAATTGGCGAACCAGGGTCCGAAAATGTCGGGACTTGATTCCTCAAAATCAGTGGGACCGATTTTAATGGGACAGGTACCATTCGAATGGGCTAAAAATTAGCTTTCTCGTGGTATACCGTGCATAATGGCGCATCCTCTTTAAAAAAAGGTAAACATTAATAATGGCGGCTGGGGTGTTGGGCAGCGTCAAAACTCGGGAAAATGATAATGGCCAGTATTGGCGAACCAGGGTCCGAAAATGTCGGTGGGATAGATTTTAATGGGACAGGTACCATTCGAATGGGCTAAAAATTAGCTTTCTCGTGGTATACCGTGCATAATGGCGCATCCTCTTTAAAAAAAGGTAAACATTAATAACGGCGGCTGGGGTGTTGGGCAGCGTCAAAACTCGGGAAAATGATAATGGCCAGTATTGGCGAACCAGGGTCCGAAAATGTCGGGACTTGATTCCTCAAAATCAGTGGGAGCGATTTTAATGGGACACGTACCATTCGAATTGGCTAAAAATTAGCTTTCTCGTGGTATACCGTGCATAATGGCGCATCCTCTTTAAAAAAAGGTAAACATTAATAATGGCGGCTGGGGTGTTGGGCAGCGTCAAAACTCGGGAAAATGATAATGGCCAGTATTGGCGAACCAGGGTCCGAAAATGTCGGTGGGATAGATTTTAATGGGACTGGTACCATTCGAATGGGCTAAAAATTAGCTTTCTCGTGGTATACCGTGCATAATGGCGCATCCTCTTTAAAAAAAGGTAAACATTAATAACGGCGGCTGGGGTGTTGGGCAGCGTCAAAACTCGGGAAAATGATAATGGCCAGTATTGGCGAACCAGGGTCCGAAAATGTCGGGACTTGATTCCTCAAAATCAGTGGGAGCGATTTTAATGGGACACGTACCATTCGAATTGGCTAAAAATTAGCTTTCTCGTGGTATACCGTGCATAATGGCGCATCCTCTTGAAAATAAGGTAAACATTACTAATGGCGGCTGGGGTATTGGCGAACCAGGGTCCGAAAATATCGGTATTTCATTCCTCAAAATCAATGGGACCGATTTTAATGGGACAGGTACCATTCGAATGGGCTAAAAATGAGCTTTCTCGTGGTACACCGTGCATAATGGCGCATCCTCTTTAAAAAAAGGTAAACATTAATAATGGCGGGTGGGGTGTTGGGCATCGTAAAAACTCGGGAAAATGATAATGGCCAGTATTGGCGAACCAGGGTCCGAAAATGTCGGTATTTAATTCCTCAAAATCAGTGGGATAGATTTTAATGGGACAGGTACCATTCAAATGGGCTAAAAATTAGCTTTCTCGTGGTATACAGTGCAAAATGGCGCATCCTCTTTAAAAAAAGGTAAACATTAATAACGGCGGCTGGGGTGTTGGGCAGCGTCAAAACTCGGGAAAATGATAATGGCCAGTATTGGCGAACCAGGATCCGAAAATATCGGTATTTGATTCCTCAAAATCAGTGAGACCGATTTTAATGGGACAGGGACCATTCGAATGGGCTAAAAATTAGCTTTCTTGTGGTATACCGTGCATAATGGCGCATCCTCTTTAAAAAAGGTAAACATTAATAACGGCGGCTGGGGTGTTGGGCAGCGTCAAAACTCGGGAAAATGATAATGGCCAGTATTGGCGAACCAGGGTCCGAAAATGTCGGGACTTGATTCCTCAAAATCAGTGGGACCGATTTTAATGGGACAGGTACCATTCGAATGGGCTAAAAATTAGCTTTCTCGTGGTATACCGTGCATAATGGCGCATCCTCTTTAAAAAAGGTAAACATTAATAATGGCGGCTGGGGTGTTGGGCAGCGTCAAACCCGGGGAAATGATAATGGCCAGAATTGGCGAACCAGGGTCCGAAAATGTCGGGACTTGATTCCTCAAAATCAGTGGGACCGATTTTAATGGGACAGGTACCATTCGAATGGGCTAAAAATTAGCTTTCTCGTGGTATACCGTGCATAATGGCGCATCCTCTTTAAAAAAGGTAAACATTAATAATGGCGGCTGGGGTGTTGGGCAGCGTCAAAACTCGGGAAAATGATAATGGCCAGTATTGGCGAACCAGGGTCCGAAAATGTCGGTGGGATAGATTTTAATGGGACAGGTACCATTCGAATGGGCTAAAAATTAGCTTTCTCGTGGTATACCGTGCATAATGGCGCATCCTCTTTAAAAAAAGGTAAACATTAATAACGGCGGCTGGGGTGTTGGGCAGCGTCAAAACTCGGGAAAATGATAATGGCCAGTATTGGCGAACCAGGGTCCGAAAATGTCGGTGGGATAGATTTTAATGGGACAGGTACCATTCGAATGGGCTAAAAATTAGCTTTCTCGTGGTATACCGTGCATAATGGCGCATCCTCTTTAAAAAAAGGTAAACATTAATAACGGCGGCTGGGGTGTTGGGCAGCGTCAAAACTCGGGAAAATGATAATGGCCAGTATTGGCGAACCAGGGTCCGAAAATGTCGGGACTTGATTCCTCAAAATCAGTGGGAGCGATTTTAATGGGACACGTACCATTCGAATTGGCTAAAAATTAGCTTTCTCGTGGTATACCGTGCATAATGGCGCATCCTCTTGAAAATAAGGTAAACATTACTAATGGCGGCTGGGGTATTGGCGAACCAGGGTCCGAAAATATCGGTATTTCATTCCTCAAAATCAATGGGACCGATTTTAATGGGACAGGTACCATTCGAATGGGCTAAAAATGAGCTTTCTCGTGGTACACCGTGCATAATGGCGCATCCTCTTTAAAAAAGGTAAACATTAATAATGGCGGCTGGGGTGTTGGGCATCGTAAAAACTCGGGAAAATGATAATGGCCAGTATTGGCGAACCAGGGTCCGAAAATGTCGGTATTTAATTCCTCAAAATCAGTGGGATAGATTTTAATGGGACAGGTACCATTCAAATGGGCTAAAAATTAGCTTTCTCGTGGTATACAGTGCAAAATGGCGCATCCTCTTTAAAAAAAGGTAAACATTAATAACGGCGGCTGGGGTGTTGGGCAGCGTCAAAACTCGGGAAAATGATAATGGCCAGTATTGGCGAACCAGGATCCGAAAATATCGGTATTTGATTCCTCAAAATCAGTGAGACCGATTTTAATGGGACAGGGACCATTCGAATGGGCTAAAAATTAGCTTTCTTGTGGTATACCGTGCATAATGGCGCATCCTCTTTAAAAAAAGGTAAACATTAATAACGGCGGCTGGGGTGTTGGGCAGCGTCAAAACTCGGGAAAATGATAATGGCCAGTATTGGCGAACCAGGGTCCGAAAATGTCGGGACTTGATTCCTCAAAATCAGTGGGACCGATTTTAATGGGACAGGTACCATTCGAATGGGCTAAAAATTAGCTTTCTCGTGGTATACCGTGCATAATGGCGCATCCTCTTTAAAAAAGGTAAACATTAATAATGGCGGCTGGGGTGTTGGGCAGCGTCAAACCCGGGGAAATGATAATGGCCAGAATTGGCGAACCAGGGTCCGAAAATGTCGGGACTTGATTCCTCAAAATCAGTGGGACCGATTTTAATGGGACAGGTACCATTCGAATGGGCTAAAAATTAGCTTTCTCGTGGTATACCGTGCATAATGGCGCATCCTCTTTAAAAAAGGTAAACATTAATAATGGCGGCTGGGGTGTTGGGCAGCGTCAAAACTCGGGAAAATGATAATGGCCAGTATTGGCGAACCAGGGTCCGAAAATGTCGGTGGGATAGATTTTAATGGGACAGGTACCATTCGAATGGGCTAAAAATTAGCTTTCTCGTGGTATACCGTGCATAATGGCGCATCCTCTTTAAAAAAAGGTAAACATTAATAACGGCGGCTGGGGTGTTGGGCAGCGTCAAAACTCGGGAAAATGATAATGGCCAGTATTGGCGAACCAGGGTCCGAAAATGTCGGTGGGATAGATTTTAATGGGACAGGTACCATTCGAATGGGCTAAAAATTAGCTTTCTCGTGGTATACCGTGCATAATGGCGCATCCTCTTTAAAAAAGGTAAACATTAATAACGGCGGCTGGGGTGTTGGGCAGCGTCAAAACTCGGGAAAATGATAATGGCCAGTATTGGCGAACCAGGGTCCGAAAATGTCGGGACTTGATTCCTCAAAATCAGTGGGAGCGATTTTAATGGGACACGTACCATTCGAATTGGCTAAAAATTAGCTTTCTCGTGGTATACCGTGCATAATGGCGCATCCTCTTGAAAATAAGGTAAACATTACTAATGGCGGCTGGGGTATTGGCGAACCAGGGTCCGAAAATATCGGTATTTCATTCCTCAAAATCAATGGGACCGATTTTAATGGGACAGGTACCATTCGAATGGGCTAAAAATGAGCTTTCTCGTGGTACACCGTGCATAATGGCGCATCCTCTTTAAAAAAGGTAAACATTAATAATGGCGGCTGGGGTGTTGGGCATCGTAAAAACTCGGGAAAATGATAATGGCCAGTATTGGCGAACCAGGGTCCGAAAATGTCGGTATTTAATTCCTCAAAATCAGTGGGATAGATTTTAATGGGACAGGTACCATTCAAATGGGCTAAAAATTAGCTTTCTCGTGGTATACAGTGCAAAATGGCGCATCCTCTTAAAAAAAAGGTAAACATTAATAATGACGGCTGGGGTGTTGGGCAGCGTCAAAACTCGGGAAAATGATAATGGCCAGTATTGGCGAACCAGGATCCGAAAATATCGGTATTTGATTCCTCAAAATCAGTGAGACCGATTTTAATGGGACAGGGACCATTCGAATGGGCTAAAAATTAGCTTTCTTGTGGTATACCGTGCATAATGGCGCATCCTCTTTAAAAAAGGTAAACATTAATAACGGCGGCTGGGGTGTTGGGCAGCGTCAAAACTCGGGAAAATGATAATGGCCAGTATTGGCGAACCAGGGTCCGAAAATGTCGGGACTTGATTCCTCAAAATCAGTGGGACCGATTTTAATGGGACAGGTACCATTCGAATGGGCTAAAAATTAGCTTTCTCGTGGTATACCGTGCATAATGGCGCATCCTCTTTAAAAAAAGGTAAACATTAATAATGGCGGCTGGGGTGTTGGGCAGCGTCAAACCCGGGGAAATGATAATGGCCAGAATTGGCGAACCAGGGTCCGAAAATGTCGGGACTTGATTCCTCAAAATCAGTGGGTCCGATTTTAATGGGACAGGTACCATTCGAATGGGCTAAAAATTAGCTTTCTCGTGGTATACCGTGCATAATGGCGCATCCTCTTTAAAAAAGGTAAACATTAATAATGGCGGCTGGGGTGTTGGGCAGCGTCAAAACTCGGGAAAATGATAATGGCCAGTATTGGCGAACCAGGGTCCGAAAATGTCGGTGGGATAGATTTTAATGGGACAGGTACCATTCGAATGGGCTAAAAATTAGCTTTCTCGTGGTATACCGTGCATAATGGCGCATCCTCTTTAAAAAAAGGTAAACATTAATAACGGCGGCTGGGGTGTTGGGCAGCGTCAAAACTCGGGAAAATGATAATGGCCAGTATTGGCGAACCAGGGTCCGAAAATGTCGGGACTTGATTCCTCAAAATCAGTGGGAGCGATTTTAATGGGACACGTACCATTCGAATTGGCTAAAAATTAGCTTTCTCGTGGTATTCCGTGCATAATGGCGCATCCTCTTTAAAAAAAGGTAAACATTAATAATGGCGGCTGGGGTGTTGGGCAGCGTCAAAACTCGGGAAAATGATAATGGCCAGTATTGGCGAACCAGGGTCCGAAAATGTCGGTGGGATAGATTTTAATGGGACAGGTACCATTCGAATGGGCTAAAAATTAGCTTTCTCGTGGTATACCGTGCATAATGGCGCATCCTCTTTAAAAAAGGTAAACATTAATAACGGCGGCTGGGGTGTTGGGCAGCGTCAAAACTCGGGAAAATGATAATGGCCAGTATTGGCGAACCAGGGTCCGAAAATGTCGGGACTTGATTCCTCAAAATCAGTGGGAGCGATTTTAATGGGACACGTACCATTCGAATTGGCTAAAAATTAGCTTTCTCGTGGTATACCGTGCATAATGGCGCATCCTCTTGAAAATAAGGTAAACATTACTAATGGCGGCTGGGGTATTGGCGAACCAGGGTCCGAAAATATCGGTATTTCATTCCTCAAAATCAATGGGACCGATTTTAATGGGACAGGTACCATTCGAATGGGCTAAAAATGAGCTTTCTCGTGGTACACCGTGCATAATGGCGCATCCTCTTTAAAAAAGGTAAACATTAATAATGGCGGCTGGGGTGTTGGGCAGCGTCAAAACTCGGGAAAATGATAATGGCCAGTATTGGCGAACCAGGGTCCGAAAATGTCGGTGGGATAGATTTTAATGGGACAGGTACCATTCGAATGGGCTAAAAATTAGCTTTCTCGTGGTATACCGTGCATAATGGCGCATCCTCTTTAAAAAAAGGTAAACATAAATAACGGCGGCTGGGGTGTTGGGCAGCGTCAAAACTCGGGAAAATGATAATGGCCAGTATTGGCGAACCAGGGTCCGAAAATGTCGGGACTTGATTCCTCAAAATCAGTGGCACCGATTTTAATGGGACAGGTACCATTCGAATGGGCTAAAAATTAGCTTTCTCGTGGTATACCGTGCATAATGGCGCATCCTCTTGAAAAAAGGTAAACTATAATGGCGGCTGTGGTATTGGGCAGCGGCAAACCCGGGGAAATGATAATGGCCAGTATTGGCGAACCAGGGTCCGAAAATGTCGGGAATTGATTCCTCAAAATCAGTGGGACCGATCAAAATCTGTGGAAGCGATTTAAATGGGACAGGTACCATTCGAATGGGCTAAAAATTAGCTTTCTCGTGGTATACCGTGCATATTGGCGCATCCTCTTGAAAAAAAGGTAAACAATAATGGCGGCTGGACTGTTGGGCAGCATGGGACATGGGATTTTAATGGGACAGGTACTATTCGAATGGGCTAAAAATAAGCTTGCTCGTGGTATACCGTGCATAATGGCGCATCCTTTTGAAAAAAGGTAAACAATAATGGCGGCTGGACTGTTGGGCAGCATTAAACCCGGGAAAATAATAATGGCCAGTATTGGCGAACCAGGGTCCGAAAATGTCGGGACTTGATTACTCAAAATCAGTGGGAGCGATTTTAATGGGACACGTACCATTCGAATTGGCTAAAAATTAGCTTTCTCGTGGTATACCGTGCATAATGGCGCATCCTCTTTAAAAAAAGGTAAACATTAATAACAGCGGCTGGGGTGTTGGGCAGCGTCAAAACTAGGGAAAATTATAATGGCCAGTATTGGCGAACCAGGGTCCGAAAATGTCGGTGGGATAGATTTAAATGGGACAGGTACCATTCGAATGGGCTAAAAATTAGCTTTCTCGTGGTATACCGTGCATAATGGCGCATCCTCTTTAAAAAAAGGTAAACATAAATAACGGCGGCTGGGGTGTTGGGCAGCGTCAAAACTCGGGAAAATGATAATGGCCAGTATTGGCGAACCAGGGTCCGAAAATGTCGGGACTTGATTCCTCAAAATCAGTGGCACCGATTTTAATGGGACAGGTACCATTCGAATGGGCTAAAAATTAGCTTTCTCGTGGTATACCGTGCATAATGGCGCATCCTCTTGAAAAAAGGTAAACTATAATGGCGGCTGTGGTATTGGGCAGCGGCAAACCCGGGGAAATGATAATGGCCAGTATTGGCGAACCAGGGTCCGAAAATGTCGGGAATTGATTCCTCAAAATCAGTGGGACCGATCAAAATCTGTGGAAGCGATTTAAATGGGACAGGTACCATTCGAATGGGCTAAAAATTAGCTTTCTCGTGGTATACCGTGCATAATGGCGCATCCTCTTTAAAAAAAGGTAAACATTAATAACGGCGGCTGGGGTGTTGGGCAGCGTCAAAACTCGGGAAAATGATAATGGCCAGTATTGGCGAACCAGGGTCCATTCGAATGGGCTAAAAATTAGCTTTCTCGTGGTATACCGTGCATAATGGCGCATCCTCTTTAAAAAAAGGTAAACATTAATAACGGCGGCTGGGGTGTTGGGCAGCGTCAAAACTCGGGAAAATGATAATGGCCAGTATTGGCGAACCAGGGTCCGAAAATGTCGGGACTTGATTCCTCAAAATCAGTGGGAGCGATTTTAATGGGACACGTACCATTCGAATTGGCTAAAAATTAGCTTTCTCGTGGTATACCGTGAATAATGGCGCATCCTCTTGAAAAAAAGGTAAACAATAATGGGACTAAAATGTCGGGACTTGATTCCTCAAAATCAGT
The DNA here is from genome assembly GCA_018153455.1 of Drosophila parabipectinata. Lineage (NCBI taxonomy): Eukaryota > Metazoa > Arthropoda > Insecta > Diptera > Drosophilidae > Drosophila > Drosophila parabipectinata. The sequence goes on from JAECYA010000205.1 coordinate 64,367, forward strand.
GGGACCGATTTTAATGGGACAGGTACCATTCGAATGGGCTAAAAATTAGCTTTCTCGTGGTATACCGTGCATAATGGCGCATCCTCTTTTAAAAAAGGTAAACATTAATAATGGCGGCTGGGGTGTTGGGCAGCGTCAAACCCGGGGAAATGATAATGGCCAGAATTGGCGAACCAGGGTCCGAAAATGTCGGGACTTGATTCCGCAAAATCAGTGGGACCGATTTTAATGGGACAGGTACCATTCGAATGGGCTAAAAATTAGCTTTCTCGTGGTATACCGTGCATAATGGCGCATCCTCTTGAAAAAAGGTAAACAATAATGGCGGCTGGACTGTTGGGCAGCATCAAACCCGGGAAAATGATAATGGCCAGTATTGGCGAACCAGGGTCCGAAAATTTCGGGACTTGATTCCTCAAAATCAGTGGGAGCGATTTTAATGGGACAGGTACCATTCGAATGGGCTAAAAATTAGCTTTCTCGTGGTATACCGTGCATAATGGCGCATCCTCTTGAAAAAAGGTAAACTTTAATGGCGGCTGTGGTATTGGGCAGCGGCAAACCCGGGGAAATGATAATGGCCAGTATTGGCGAACCAGGGTCCATTCGAATGGGCTAAAAATTAGCTTTCTCGTGGTATACCGTGCATAATGGCGCATCCTCTTTAAAAAAGGTAAACATTAATAATGGCGGCTGGGGTGTTGGGCAGCGTCAAAACTCGGGAAAATGATAATGGCCAGTATTGGCGAACCAGGGTCCGAAAATGTCGGTGGGATAGATTTTAATGGGACAGGTACCATTCGAATGGGCTAAAAATTAGCTTTCTCGTGGTATACCGTGCATAATGGCGCATCCTCTTTAAAAAAAGTAAACATTAATAATGGCGGCTGGGGTGTTGGGCAGCGTCAAAACTCGGGAAAATGATAATGGCCAGTATTGGCGAACCAGGGTCCGAAAATGTCGGGACTTGATTCCTCAAAATCAGTGGGAGCGATTTTAATGGGACACGTACCATTCGAATTGGCTAAAAATTAGCTTTCTCGTGGTATACCGTGAATAATGGCGCATCCTCTTGAAAAAAAGGTAAACAATAATGGGACTAAAATGTCGGGACTTGATTCCTCAAAATCAGTGGGACCGATTTTAATGGGACAGGTACCATTCGAATGGGCTAAAAATTAGCTTTCTCGTGGTATACCGTGCATAATGGCGCATCCTCTTGAAAAAAGGTAAACAATAATGGCGGCTGGACTGTTGGGCAGCATCAAACCCGGGAAAATGATAATGGCCAGTATTGGCGAACCAGGGTCCGAAAATTTCGGGACTTGATTCCTCAAAATCAGTGGGAGCGATTTTAATGGGACAGGTACCATTCGAATGGGCTAAAAATTAGCTTTCTCGTGGTATACCGTGCATAATGGCGCATCCTCTTTAAAAAAAGTAAACATTAATAACGGCGGCTGGGGTGTTGGGCAGCGTCAAAACTCGGGAAAATGATAATGGCCAGTATTGGCGAACCAGGGTCCGAAAATGTCGGGACTTGATTCCTCAAAATCAGTGGGAGCGATTTTAATGGGACACGTACCATTCGAATTGGCTAAAAATTAGCTTTCTCGTGGTATACCGTGAATAATGGCGCATCCTCTTGAAAAAAAGGTAAACAATAATGGGACTAAAATGTCGGGACTTGATTCCTCAAAATCAGTGGGACCGATTTTAATGGGACAGGTACCATTCGAATGGGCTAAAAATTAGCTTTCTCGTGGTATACCGTGCATAATGGCGCATCCTCTTGAAAAAAGATAAACAATAATAGCGGCTGGACTGTTGGGCAGCATGGGACATGGGATTTTAATGGGACAGGACCATTCGAATGGGCTAAAAATTAGCTTTCTCGTGGTATACCGTGCATAATGGCGCATCCTCTTGAAAAAAGGTAAGCATTAATAACGGCGGCTGGGGTGTTGGGCAGCGTCAAAACTCGGGAAAATGATAATGGCCAGTATTGGCGAACTAGGGTCCGAAAATGTCGGGACTTGATTCCTCAAAATCAGTGGGAGCGATTTTAATGGGACACGTACCATTCGAATTGGCTAAAAATTAGCTTTCTCGTGGTATACCGTGCATAATGGCGCATCCTCTTAAAAAAAAGGTAAACAATAATGGCGGCTGGGGTGTTGGGCAGCGTCAAAACTCGGGAAAATGATAATGGCCAGTATTGGCGAACCAGGGTCCGAAAATGTCGGGACTTGATTCCTCAAAATCAGTGGGAGCGATTTTAATGGGACAGGTACCATTCGAATGGGCTAAAAATTAGCTTTCTCGTGGTATACCGTGCATAATGGCGCATCCTCTTTAAAAAAAGGTAAACATTAATAACGGCGGCTGGGGTGTTGGGCAGCGTCAAAACTTGGGAAAATGATAATGGCCAGTATTGGCGAACTAGGGTCCGAAAATGTCGGGACTTGATTCCTCAAAATCAGTGGGAGCGATTTTAATGGGACACGTACCATTCGAATTGGCTAAAAATTAGCTTTCTCGTGGTATACCGTGCATAATGGCGCATCCTCTTTAAAAAAAAGGTAAGCATTAATAACGGCGGCTGGGGTGTTGGGCAGCGTCAAAACTCGGGAAAATGATAATGGCCAGTATTGGCGAACTAGGGTCCGAAAATGTCGGGACTTGATTCCTCAAAATCAGTGGGACCGATTTTAATGGGATAGGTACCATTCGAATGGGCTAAAAATTAGCTTTCTCGTGGTATACCGTGCATAATGGCGCATCCTCTTGAAAAAAAGATAAACAATAATAGCGGCTGGACTGTTGGGCAGCATGGGACATGGGATTTTAATGGGACAGGTACCATTCGAATGGGCTAAAAATTAGCTTTCTCGTGGTATACCGTGCATAATGGCGCATCCTCTTGAAAAAAAGGTAAGCATTAATAACGGCGGCTGGGGTGTTGGGCAGCGTCAAAACTCGGGAAAATGATAATGGCCAGTATTGGCGAACCAGGGTCCGAAAATGTCGGGACTTGATTCCTCAAAATCAGTGGGAGCGATTTTAATGGGACACGTACCATTCGAATTGGCTAAAAATTAGCTTTCTCGTGGTATACCGTGCATAATGGCGCATCCTCTTGAAAATAAGGTAAACATTACTAATGGCGGCTGGGGTATTGTCGAAGCAGGGTCCGAAAATATCGGTATTTCATTCCTCAAAATCAATGGGACCGATTTTAATGGGACAGGTACCATTCGAATGGGCTAAAAATGAGCTTTCTCGTGGTATACCGTGCGTAATGGCGCATCCTCTTTAAAAAAAGGTAAACATTAATAATGGCGGCTGGGGTGTTGGGCAGCGTCAAAACTCGGGAAAATGATAATGGCCAGTATTGGCGAACCAGGGTCCGAAAATGTCGGTGGGATAGATTTTAATGGGACAGGTACCATTCGAATGGGCTAAAAATTAGCTTTCTCGTGGTATACCGTGCATAATGGCGCATCCTCTTTAAAAAAGGTAAACATTAATAACGGCGGCTGGGGTGTTGGGCAGCGTCAAAACTCGGGAAAATGATAATGGCCAGTATTGGCGAACCAGGGTCCGAAAATGTCGGGACTTGATTCCTCAAAATCAGTGGGAGCGATTTTAATGGGACACGTACCATTCGAATTGGCTAAAAATTAGCTTTCTCGTGGTATACCGTGCATAATGGCGCATCCTCTTTAAAAAAGGTAAACTATAATGGCGGCTGTGGTATTGGGCAGCGGCAAACCCGGGGAAATGATAATGGCCAGTATTGGCGAACCAGGGTCCGAAAATGTCGGGAATTGATTCCTCAAAATCAGTGGGACCGATCAAAATCTGTGGAAGCGATTTAAATGGGACAGGTACCATTCGAATGGGCTAAAAATTAGCTTTCTCGTGGTATACCGTGCATATTGGCGCATCCTCTTTAAAAAAAGATAAACAATAATAGCGGCTGGACTGTTGGGCAGCATGGGACATGGGATTTTAATGGGACAGGACCATTCGAATGGGCCAAAAATTAGCTTTCTCGTGGTATACCGTGCATAATGGCGCATCCTCTTGAAAAAAAGGTAAGCATTAATAACGGCGGCTGGGGTGTTGGGCAGCGTCAAAACTCGGGAAAATGATAATGGCCAGTATTGGCGAACTAGGGTCCGAAAATGTCGGGACTTGATTCCTCAAAATCAGTGGGAGCGATTTTAATGGGACACGTACCATTCGAATTGGCTAAAAATTAGCTTTCTCGTGGTATACCGTGCATAATGGCGCATCCTCTTAAAAAAAAGGTAAACATTAATAATGGCGGCTGGGGTGTTGGGCAGCGTCAAAACTCGGGAAAATGATAATGGCCAGTATTGGCGAACCAGGGTCCGAAAATGTCGGGACTTGATTCCTCAAAATCAGTGGGAGCGATTTTAATGGGACACGTACCATTCGAATTGGCTAAAAATTAGCTTTCTCGTGGTATACCGTGCATAATGGCGCATCCTCTTTAAAAAAAGGTAAACATTAATAATGGCGGCTGGGGTGTTGGGCAGCGTCAAAACTCGGGAAAATGATAATGGCCAGTATTGGCGAACCAGGGTCCGAAAATGTCGGTATTTGATTCCTCAAAATCAGTGGGAGCGATTTTAATGGGACAGGTACCATTCGAATGGGCTAAAAATTAGCTTTCTCGTGGTATACCGTGCATAATGGCGCATCCTCTTTAAAAAAGGTAAACATTAATAACGGCGGCTGGGGTGTTGGGCAGCGTCAAAACTCGGGAAAATGATAATGGCCAGTATTGGCGAACTAGGGTCCGAAAATGTCGGGACTTGATTCCTCAAAATCAGTGGGAGCGATTTTAATGGGACACGTACCATTCGAATTGGCTAAAAATTAGCTTTCTCGTGGTATACCGTGCATAATGGCGCATCCTCTTTAAAAAAAGGTAAGCATTAATAACGGCGGCTGGGGTGTTGGGCAGCGTCAAAACTCGGGAAAATGATAATGGCCAGTATTGGCGAACTAGGGTCCGAAAATGTCGGGACTTGATTCCTCAAAATCAGTGGGACCGATTTTAATGGGACAGGTACCATTCGAATGGGCTAAAAATTAGCTTTCTCGTGGTATACCGTGCATAATGGCGCATCCTCTTGAAAAAAAGATAAACAATAATAGCGGCTGGACTGTTGGGCAGCATGGGACATGGGATTTTAATGGGACAGGACCATTCGAATGGGCTAAAAATTAGCTTTCTCGTGGTATACCGTGCATAATGGCGCATCCTCTTTAAAAAAAGGTAAGCATTAATAACGGCGGCTGGGGTGTTGGGCAGCGTCAAAACTCGGGAAAATGATAATGGCCAGTATTGGCGAACCAGGGTCCGAAAATGTCGGGACTTGATTCCTCAAAATCAGTGGGAGCGATTTTAATGGGACACGTACCATTCGAATTGGCTAAAAATTAGCTTTCTCGTGGTATACCGTGCATAATGGCGCATCCTCTTGAAAATAAGGTAAACATTACTAATGGCGGCTGGGGTATTGTCGAAGCAGGGTCCGAAAATATCGGTATTTCATTCCTCAAAATCAATGGGACCGATTTTAATGGGACAGGTACCATTCGAATGGGCTAAAAATGAGCTTTCTCGTGGTATACCGTGCGTAATGGCGCATCCTCTTTAAAAAAAGGTAAACATTAATAATGGCGGCTGGGGTGTTGGGCAGCGTCAAAACTCGGGAAAATGATAATGGCCAGTATTGGCGAACCAGGGTCCGAAAATGTCGGTGGGATAGATTTTAATGGGACAGGTACCATTCGAATGGGCTAAAAATTAGCTTTCTCGTGGTATACCGTGCATAATGGCGCATCCTCTTTAAAAAAAGGTAAACATTAATAACGGCGGCTGGGGTGTTGGGCAGCGTCAAAACTCGGGAAAATGATAATGGCCAGTATTGGCGAACCAGGGTCCGAAAATGTCGGGACTTGATTCCTCAAAATCAGTGGGACCGATTTTAATGGGACACGTACCATTCGAATTGGCTAAAAATTAGCTTTCTCGTGGTATACCGTGCATAATGGCGCATCCTCTTTAAAAAAGGTAAACTATAATGGCGGCTGTGGTATTGGGCAGCGGCAAACCCGGGGAAATGATAATGGCCAGTATTGGCGAACCAGGGTCCGAAAATGTCGGGAATTGATTCCTCAAAATCAGTGGGACCGATCAAAATCTGTGGAAGCGATTTAAATGGGACAGGTACCATTCGAATGGGCTAAAAATTAGCTTTCTCGTGGTATACCGTGCATATTGGCGCATCCTCTTGAAAAAAGATAAACAATAATAGCGGCTGGACTGTTGGGCAGCATGGGACATGGGATTTTAATGGGACAGGACCATTCGAATGGGCCAAAAATTAGCTTTCTCGTGGTATACCGTGCATAATGGCGCATCCTCTTGAAAAAAAGGTAAGCATTAATAACGGCGGCTGGGGTGTTGGGCAGCGTCAAAACTCGGGAAAATGATAATGGCCAGTATTGGCGAACTAGGGTCCGAAAATGTCGGGACTTGATTCCTCAAAATCAGTGGGAGCGATTTTAATGGGACACGTACCATTCGAATTGGCTAAAAATTAGCTTTCTCGTGGTATACCGTGCATAATGGCGCATCCTCTTTAAAAAAAGGTAAACATTAATAATGGCGGCTGGGGTGTTGGGCAGCGTCAAAACTCGGGAAAATGATAATGGCCAGTATTGGCGAACCAGGGTCCGAAAATGTCGGTGGGATAGATTTTAATGGGACAGGTACCATTCGAATGGGCTAAAAATTAGCTTTCTCGTGGTATACCGTGCATAATGGCGCATCCTCTTTAAAAAAAGGTAAACATTAATAACGGCGGCTGGGGTGTTGGGCAGCGTCAAAACTCGGGAAAATGATAATGGCCAGTATTGGCGAACCAGGGTCCGAAAATGTCGGGACTTGATTCCTCAAAATCAGTGGGAGCGATTTTAATGGGACACGTACCATTCGAATTGGCTAAAAATTAGCTTTCTCGTGGTATACCGTGCATAATGGCGCATCCTCTTGAAAATAAGGTAAACATTACTAATGGCGGCTGGGGTATTGTCGAAGCAGGGTCCGAAAATATCGGTATTTCATTCCTCAAAATCAATGGGACCGATTTTAATGGGACAGGTACCATTCGAATGGGCTAAAAATGAGCTTTCTCGTGGTATACCGTGCGTAATGGCGCATCCTCTTTAAAAAAAGGTAAACATTAATAATGGCGGCTGGGGTGTTGGGCAGCGTCAAAACTCGGGAAAATGATAATGGCCAGTATTGGCGAACCAGGGTCCGAAAATGTCGGTGGGATAGATTTTAATGGGACAGGTACCATTCGAATGGGCTAAAAATTAGCTTTCTCGTGGTATACCGTGCATAATGGCGCATCCTCTTTAAAAAAAGGTAAACATTAATAACGGCGGCTGGGGTGTTGGGCAGCGTCAAAACTCGGGAAAATGATAATGGCCAGTATTGGCGAACCAGGGTCCGAAAATGTCGGGACTTGATTCCTCAAAATCAGTGGCACCGATTTTAATGGGACAGGTACCATTCGAATGGGCTAAAAATTAGCTTTCTCGTGGTATACCGTGCATAATGGCGCATCCTCTTTAAAAAAGGTAAACTATAATGGCGGCTGTGGTATTGGGCAGCGGCAAACCCGGGGAAATGATAATGGCCAGTATTGGCGAACCAGGGTCCGAAAATGTCGGGAATTGATTCCTCAAAATCAGTGGGACCGATCAAAATCTGTGGAAGCGATTTAAATGGGACAGGTACCATTCGAATGGGCTAAAAATTAGCTTTCTCGTGGTATACCGTGCATATTGGCGCATCCTCTTGAAAAAAAGGTAAATAATAATGGCGGCTGGACTGTTGGGCAGCATGGGACATGGGATTTTAATGGGACAGGTACCATTCGAATGGGCTAAAAATAAGCTTGCTCGTGGTATACCGTGCATAATGGCGCATCCTCTTGAAAAAAGGTAAACAATAATGGCGGCTGGACTGTTGGGCAGCATTAAACCCGGGAAAATAATAATGGCCAGTATTGGCGAACCAGGGTCCGAAAATGTCGGGACTTGATTACTCAAAATCAGTGGGAGCGATTTTAATGGGACACGTACCATTCGAATTGGCTAAAAATTAGCTTTCTCGTGGTATACCGTGCATAATGGCGCATCCTCTTTAAAAAAAGGTAAACATTAATAACGGCGGCTGGGGTGTTGGGCAGCGTCAAAACTCGGGAAAATTATAATGGCCAGTATTGGCGAACCAGGGTCCGAAAATGTCGGTATTTGATTCCTCAAAATCTGTGGAAGCGATTTTAATGGGACAGGTACCATTCGAATGGGCTAAAAATTAGCTTTCTCGTGGTATACCGTGCATAATGGCGCATCCTCTTGAAAAAGGTAAACTTTAATGGCGGCTGTGGTATTGGGCAGCGGCAAACCCGGGGAAATGATAATGGCCAGTATTGGCGAACCAGGGTCCATTCGAATGGGCTAAAAATTAGCTTTCTCGTGGTATACCGTGCATAATGGCGCATCCTCTTTAAAAAAAGGTAAACAATAATGGGGCTAAAATGTCGGGACTTGATTCCTCAAAATCAGTGGGACCGATTTTAATGGGACAGGTACCATTCGAATGGGCTAAAAATTAGCTTTCTCGTGGTATACCGTGCATAATGGCGCATCCTCTTGAAAAAAGGTAAACAATAATGGCGGCTGGACTGTTGGGCAGCATCAAACCCGGGAAAATGATAATGGCCAGTATTGGCGAACCAGGGTCCGAAAATTTCGGGACTTGATTCCTCAAAATCAGTGTGAGCGATTTTAATGGGACACGTACCATTCGAATTGGCTAAAAATTAGCTTTCTCGTGGTATACCGTGAATAATGGCGCATCCTCTTGAAAAAAAGGTAAACAATAATGGGACTAAAATGTCGGGACTTGATTCCTCAAAATCAGTGGGACCGATTTTAATGGGACAGGTACCATTCGAATGGGCTAAAAATTAGCTTTCTCGTGGTATACCGTGCATAATGGCGCATCCTCTTGAAAAAAAGGTAAACAATAATGGCGGCTGGACTGTTGGGCAGCATCAAACCCGGGAAAATGATAATGGCCAGTATTGGCGAACCAGGGTCCGAAAATTTCGGGACTTGATTCCTCAAAATCAGTGGGAGCGATTTTAATGGGACAGGTACCATTCGAATGGGCTAAAAATTAGCTTTCTCGTGGTATACCGTGCATAATGGCGCATCCTCTTGAAAAAAGGTAAACAATAATGGCGGCTGGACTGTTCGGCAGCATTAAACCCGGGAAAATGATAATGGCCAGTATTGGCGAACCAGGGTCCGAAAATATCGGTATTTGATTCCTCAAAATCTGTGGAAGCGATTTTAATGGGACAGGTACCATTCGAATGGGCTAAAAATTAGCTTTCTCGTGGTATACCGTGCATAATGGCGCATCCTCTTGAAAAAAGGTAAACTATAATGGCGGCTGTGGTATTGGGCAGCGGCAAACCCGGGAAAATGATAATGGCCAGTATTGGCGAACCAGGGTCCGAAAATGTCGGGAATTGATTCCTCAAAATTAGTGGGACCGATCAAAATCTGTGGAAGTGATTTTAATGGGACAGGTACCATTCGAATGGGCTAAAAATTAGCTTTCTCGTGGTATACCGTGCATAATGGCGCATCCTCTTGAAAAAAGGTAAACTATAATGGCGGCTGGACTGTTGGGCAGCATCAAACCCGGGAAAATGATAATGGCCAGTATTGGCGAACCAGGTACAGGTACCATTCGAATGGGATACAAATAAGCTTTCTCGTGGTATACCGTGCATAATGGCGCATCTTCTTGAAAAAAGGTAAACAATAATGGCGGCTGGACTGTTGGGCAGCATTAAACCCGGGAAAATGATAATGGCCAGTATTGGCGAACCAGGGTCCGAAAATTTCGGGACTTGATTCCTCAAAATCAGTGGGAGCGATTTTAATGGGACATGTACCATTCGAATGGGCTAAAAATTAGCTTTCTCGTGGTATACCGTGCATAATGGCGCATCCTCTTGAAAAAAAGGTAAACAATAATGGCGGCTGGACTGTTGGGCAGCATTAAACCCGGGAAAATGATAATGGCCAGTATTGGCGAACCAGGGTCCGAAAATATCGGTATTTGATTCCTCAAAATCTGTGGAAGCGATTTTAATGGGACAGGTACCATTCGAATGGGCTAAAAATTAGCTTTCTCGTGGTATACCGTGCATAATGGCGCATCCTCTTGAAAAAAGGTAAACAATAATGGCGGCTGGACTGTTCGGCAGCATTAAACCCGGGAAAATGATAATGGCCAGTATTGGCGAACCAGGGTCCGAAAATATCGGTATTTGATTCCTCAAAATCTGTGGAAGCGATTTTAATGGGACAGGTACCATTCGAATGGGCTAAAAATTAGCTTTCTCGTGGTATACCGTGCATAATGGCGCATCCTCTTGAAAAAAGGTAAACTATAATGGCGGCTGTGGTATTGGGCAGCGGCAAACCCGGGAAAATGATAATGGCCAGTATTGGCGAACCAGGGTCCGAAAATGTCGGGAATTGATTCCTCAAAATTAGTGGGACCGATCAAAATCTGTGGAAGTGATTTTAATGGGACAGGTACCATTCGAATGGGCTAAAAATTAGCTTTCTCGTGGTATACCGTGCATAATGGCGCATCCTCTTGAAAAAAGGTAAACTATAATGGCGGCTGGACTGTTGGGCAGCATCAAACCCGGGAAAATGATAATGGCCAGTATTGGCGAACCAGGTACAGGTACCATTCGAATGGGATACAAATAAGCTTTCTCGTGGTATACCGTGCATAATGGCGCATCTTCTTGAAAAAAGGTAAACAATAATGGCGGCTGGACTGTTGGGCAGCATTAAACCCGGGAAAATGATAATGGCCAGTATTGGCGAACCAGGGTCCGAAAATTTCGGGACTTGATTCCTCAAAATCAGTGGGAGCGATTTTAATGGGACATGTACCATTCGAATGGGCTAAAAATTAGCTTTCTCGTGGTATACCGTGCATATTGGCGCATCCTCTTGAAAAAAGGCAAACAATAATGGCGGCTGGGGTATTGAGCAGCGTCAAACCCGGGGAAATGATAATGGCCAGTATTGGCGAACCAGGGTCCGAAAATATCGGTATTTGATTCCTCAAAATCTGTGGAAGCGATTTTAATGGGACAGGTACCATTCGAATGGGCTAAAAATTAGCTTTCTCGTGGTATACCGTGCATAATGGCGCATCCTCTTGAAAAAAGGTAAACTATAATGGCGGCTGTGGTATTGGGCAGCGGCAAACCCGGGAAAATGATAATGGCCAGTATTGGCGAACCAGGGTCCGAAAATGTCGGGAATTGATTCCTCAAAATTAGTGGGACCAATCAAAATCTGTGGAAGTGATTTTAATGGGACAGGTACCATTCGAATGGGCTAAAAATTAGCTTTCTCGTGGTATACCGTGCATAATGGCGCATCCTCTTGAAAAAAGGTAAACTATAATGGCGGCTGGACTGTTGGGCAGCATCAAACCCGGGAAAATGATAATGGCCAGTATTGGCGAACCAGGTACAGGTACCATTCGAATGGGATACAAATAAGCTTTCTCGTGGTATACCGTGCATAATGGCGCATCTTCTTGAAAAAAGGTAAACAATAATGGCGGCTGGACTGTTGGGCAGCATTAAACCCGGGAAAATGATAATGGCCAGTATTGGCGAACCAGGGTCCGAAAATTTCGGGACTTGATTCCTCAAAATCAGTGGGAGCGATTTTAATGGGACATGTACCATTCGAATGGGCTAAAAATTAGCTTTCTCGTGGTATACCGTGCATATTGGCGCATCCTCTTGAAAAAAAGGCAAACAATAATGGCGGCTGGGGTATTGAGCAGCGTCAAACCCGGGGAAATGATAATGGCCAGTATTGGCGAACCAGGGTCCGAAAATATCGGTATTTGATTCCTCAAAATCTGTGGAAGCGATTTTAATGGGACAGGTACCATTCGAATGGGCTAAAAATTAGCTTTCTCGTGGTATACCGTGCATAATGGCGCATCCTCTTGAAAAAAGGTAAACTATAATGGCGGCTGTGGTATTGGGCAGCGGCAAACCCGGGAAAATGATAATGGCCAGTATTGGCGAACCAGGGTCCGAAAATGTCGGGAATTGATTCCTCAAAATTAGTGGGACCGATCAAAATCTGTGGAAGTGATTTTAATGGGACAGGTACCATTCGAATGGGCTAAAAATTAGCTTTCTCGTGGTATACCGTGCATAATGGCGCATCCTCTTGAAAAAAGGTAAACAATAATGGCGGCTGGACTGTTCGGCAGCATTAAACCCGGGAAAATGATAATGGCCAGTATTGGCGAACCAGGGTCCGAAAATATCGGTATTTGATTCCTCAAAATCTGTGGAAGCGATTTTAATGGGACAGGTACCATTCGAATGGGCTAAAAATTAGCTTTCTCGTGGTATACCGTGCATAATGGCGCATCCTCTTGAAAAAAGGTAAACTATAATGGCGGCTGTGGTATTGGGCAGCGGCAAACCCGGGAAAATGATAATGGCCAGTATTGGCGAACCAGGGTCCGAAAATGTCGGGAATTGATTCCTCAAAATTAGTGGGACCGATCAAAATCTGTGGAAGTGATTTTAATGGGACAGGTACCATTCGAATGGGCTAAAAATTAGCTTTCTCGTGGTATACCGTGCATAATGGCGCATCCTCTTGAAAAAAGGTAAACTATAATGGCGGCTGGACTGTTGGGCAGCATCAAACCCGGGAAAATGATAATGGCCAGTATTGGCGAACCAGTTACAGGTACCATTCGAATGGGATACAAATAAGCTTTCTCGTGGTATACCGTGCATAATGGCGCATCTTCTTGAAAAAAGGTAAACAATAATGGCGGCTGGACTGTTGGGCAGCATTAAACCCGGGAAAATGATAATGGCCAGTATTGGCGAACCAGGGTCCGAAAATTTCGGGACTTGATTCCTCAAAATCAGTGGGAGCGATTTTAATGGGACATGTACCATTCGAATGGGCTAAAAATTAGCTTTCTCGTGGTATACCGTGCATATTGGCGCATCCTCTTGAAAAAAAGGCAAACAATAATGGCGGCTGGGGTATTGAGCAGCGTCAAACCCGGGGAAATGATAATGGCCAGTATTGGCGAACCAGGGTCCGAAAATATCGGTATTTGATTCCTCAAAATCTGTGGAAGCGATTTTAATGGGACAGGTACCATTCGAATGGGCTAAAAATTAGCTTTCTCGTGGTATACCGTGCATAATGGCGCATCCTCTTGAAAAAAAGGTAAACAATAATGGCGGCTGGACTGTTGGGCAGCATGGGACATGGGATTTTAATGGGACACGTACCATTGGAATTGGCTAAAAATTAGCTTTCTCGTGGTATACCGTGCATAATGGCGCATCCTCTTGAAAAAAGGTAAACTATAATGGCGGCTGTGGTATTGGGCAGCGGCAAACCCAGGGAAATGATAATGGCCAGTATTGGCGAACCAGGGTCCGAAAATGTCGGGACTTTATTCCTCAAAATCAGTGGGAGCGATTTTAATGGGACAGGTACCATTCGAATGGGCTAAAAATTAGCTTTCTCGTGGTATACCGTGCATAATGGCGCATCCTCTTGAAAAAAGATAAACAATAATGGCGGCTGGGGTGTTGGGCACCGTCAAACCCGGGAAAATGATAATGGCCAGTATTGGCGAACCAGTGTCCGAAAATATCGGTATTTGATTCCTCAAAATCAGTGGGAGCGATTTTAATGGGACACGAACCATTGGAATTGGCTAAAAATTAGCTTTCTCGTGGTATACCGTGCATAATGGCGCATCCTCTTGAAAAAAGGTAAACTATAATGGCGGCTGTGGTATTGGGCAGCGGCAAACCCAGGGAAATGATAATGGCCAGTATTGGCGAACCAGGGTCCGAAAATGTCGGGACTTTATTCCTCAAAATCAGTGGGAGCGATTTTAATGGGACAGGTACCATTCGAATGGGCTAAAAATTAGCTTTCTCGTGGTATACCGTGCATAATGGCGCATCCTCTTGAAAAAAAGATAAACAATAATGGCGGCTGGGGTGTTGGGCACCGTCAAACCCGGGAAAATGATAATGGCCAGTATTGGCGAACCAGTGTCCGAAAATATCGGTATTTGATTCCTCAAAATCAGTGGGAGCGATTTTAATGGGACACGAACCATTGGAATTGGCTAAAAATTAGCTTTCTCGTGGTATACCGTGCATAATGGCGCATCCTCTTGAAAAAAGGTAAACTATAATGGCGGCTGTGGTATTGGGCAGCGGCAAACCCAGGGAAATGATAATGGCCAGTATTGGCGAACCAGGGTCCGAAAATGTCGGGACTTTATTCCTCAAAATCAGTGGGACCGATTTTAATGGGACAGGTACCATTCGAATGGACTAAAAATTAGCTTTCTCGTGGTATACCGTACATAATGGCGCATCCTCTTGAAAAAAGATAAACAATAATGGCGGCTGGGGTGTTGGGCACCGTCAAACCCGGGAAAATGATAATGGCCAGTATTGGCGAACCAGTGTCCGAAAATATCGGTATTTGATTCCTCAAAATCAGTGGGAGCGATTTTAATGGGACAGGTACCATTCGAATGGGCTAAAAATTAGCTTTCTCGTGGTATACCGTGCATAATGGCGCATCCTCTTGAAAAAAAGGTAAACAATAATGGCGGCTGGACTGTTGGGCAGCATCAAACCCGGGAAAATGATAATGGCCAGTATTGGCCTACCAGTGTCCGAAAATATCGGTATTTGATTCCTCAAAATCAGTGGGAGCGATTTTAATGGGACACGTACCATTCGAATTGGCTAAAAATTAGCTTTCTCGTGGTATACCGTGAATAATGGCGCATCCTCTTGAAAAAAAGGTAAACAATAATGGGACTAAAATGTCGGGACTTGATTCCTCAAAATCAGTGGGACCGATTTTAATGGGACAGGTACCATTCGAATGGGCTAAAAATTAGCTTTCTCGTGGTATACCGTGCATAATGGCGCATCCTCTTGAAAAAAAGGTAAACAATAATGGCGGCTGGACTGTTGGGCAGCATCAAACCCGGGAAAATGATAATGGCCAGTATTGGCGAACCAGGGTCCGAAAATATCGGTATTTGATTCCTCAAAATCTGTGGAAGCGATTTTAATGGGACAGGTACCATTCGAATGGGCTAAAAATTAGCTTTCTCGTGGTATACCGTGCATAATGGCGCATCCTCTTGAAAAAAAGGTAAACAATAATGGCGGCTGGACTGTTGGGCAGCATCAAACCCGGGAAAATGATAATGGCCAGTATTGGCCTACCAGTGTCCGAAAATATCGGTATTTGATTCCTCAAAATCAGTGGGAGCGATTTTAATGGGACACGTACCATTCGAATTGGCTAAAAATTAGCTTTCTCGTGGTATACCGTGCATAATGGCGCATCCTCTTGAAAAAAGGTAAACTATAATGGCGGCTGTGGTATTGGGCAGCGGCAAACCCGGGAAAATGATAATGGCCAGTATTGGCGAACCAGGGTCCGAAAATGTCGGGAATTGATTCCTCAAAATTAGTGGGACCGATCAAAATCTGTGGAAGTGATTTTAATGGGACAGGTACCATTCGAATGGGCTAAAAATGAGCTTTCTCGTGGTATACCGTGCATAATGGCGCATCCTCTTTAAAAAAAGGTAAACATTAATAATGGCGGCTGGGGTGTTGGGCAGCGTCAAAACTCGGGAAAATGATAATGGCCAGTATTGGCGAACCAGGGTCCGAAAATGTCGGTATTTAATTTCTCAAAATCAGTGGGATAGATTTTAATGGGACAGGTACCATTCGAATGGGCTAAAAATTAGCTTTCTCGTGGTATACAGTGCAAAATGGCGCATCCTCTAATAAAAAAAGGTAAACATTAATAACGGCGGCTGGGGTGTTGGGCAGCGTCAAAACTCGGGAAAATGATAATGGCCAGTATTGGCGAACCAGGATCCGAAAATATCGGTATTTGATTCCTCAAAATCAGTGGGACCGATTTTAATGGGACAGGGACCATTCGAATGGGCTAAAAATTAGCTTTCTTGTGGTATACCGTGCATAATGGCGCATCCTCTTTAAAAAAAGGTAAACATTAATAACGGCGGCTGGGGTGTTGGGCAGCGTCAAAACTCGGGAAAATGATAATGGCCAGTATTGGCGAACCAGGGTCCGAAAATGTCGGGACTTGATTCCTCAAAATCAGTGGGACCGATTTTAATGGGACAGGTACCATTCGAATGGGCTAAAAATTAGCTTTCTCGTGGTATACCGTGCATAATGGCGCATCCTCTTTAAAAAAGGTAAACATTAATAATGGCGGCTGGGGTGTTGGGCAGCGTCAAACCCGGGGAAATGATAATGGCCAGAATTGGCAAACCAGGGTCCGAAAATGTCGGGACTTGATTCCTCAAAATCAGTGGGACCGATTTTAATGGGACAGGTACCATTCGAATGGGCTAAAAATTAGCTTTCTCGTGGTATACCGTGCATAATGGCGCATCCTCTTTAAAAAAGGTAAACATTAATAATGGCGGCTGGGGTGTTGGGCAGCGTCAAAACTCGGGAAAATGATAATGGCCAGTATTGGCGAACCAGGGTCCGAAAATGTCGGTGGGATAGATTTTAATGGGACAGGTACCATTCGAATGGGCTAAAAATTAGCTTTCTCGTGGTATACCGTGCATAATGGCGCATCCTCTTTAAAAAAAGGTAAACATTAATAACGGCGGCTGGGGTGTTGGGCAGCGTCAAAACTCGGGAAAATGATAATGGCCAGTATTGGCGAACCAGGGTCCGAAAATGTCGGGACTTGATTCCTCAAAATCAGTGGGAGCGATTTTAATGGGACACGTACCATTCGAATTGGCTAAAAATTAGCTTTCTCGTGGTATACCGTGCATAATGGCGCATCCTCTTTAAAAAAAGGTAAACATTAATAATGGCGGCTGGGGTGTTGGGCAGCGTCAAAACTCGGGAAAATGATAATGGCCAGTATTGGCGAACCAGGGTCCGAAAATGTCGGTGGGATAGATTTTAATGGGACAGGTACCATTCGAATGGGCTAAAAATTAGCTTTCTCGTGGTATACCGTGCATAATGGCGCATCCTCTTTAAAAAAAGGTAAACATTAATAACGGCGGCTGGGGTGTTGGGCAGCGTCAAAACTCGGGAAAATGATAATGGCCAGTATTGGCGAACCAGGGTCCGAAAATGTCGGGACTTGATTCCTCAAAATCAGTGGGAGCGATTTTAATGGGACACGTACCATTCGAATTGGCTAAAAATTAGCTTTCTCGTGGTATACCGTGCATAATGGCGCATCCTCTTGAAAATAAGGTAAACATTACTAATGGCGGCTGGGGTATTGGCGAACCAGGGTCCGAAAATATCGGTATTTCATTCCTCAAAATCAATGGGACCGATTTTAATGGGACAGGTACCATTCGAATGGGCTAAAAATGAGCTTTCTCGTGGTACATCGTGCATAATGGCGCATCCTCTTTAAAAAAAGGTAAACATTAATAATGGCGGCTGGGGTGTTGGGCAGCGTCAAAACTCGGGAAAATGATAATGGCCAGTATTGGCGAACCAGGGTCCGAAAATGTCGGTGGGATAGATTTTAATGGGACAAGTACCATTCGAATGGGCTAAAAATTAGCTTTCTCGTGGTATACCGTGCATAATGGCGCATCCTCTTTAAAAAAAGGTAAACATAAATAACGGCGGCTGGGGTGTTGGGCAGCGTCAAAACTCGGGAAAATGATAATGGCCAGTATTGGCGAACCAGGGTCCGAAAATGTCGGGACTTGATTCCTCAAAATCAGTGGCACCGATTTTAATGGGACAGGTACCATTCCAATGGGCTAAAAATTAGCTTTCTCGTGGTATACCGTGCATAATGGCGCATCCTCTTGAAAAAAGGTAAACTATAATGGCGGCTGTGGTATTGGGCAGCGGCAAACCCGGGGAAATGATAATGGCCAGTATTGGCGAACCAGGGTCCGAAAATGTCGGGAATTGATTCCTCAAAATCAGTGGGACCGATCAAAATCTGTGGAAGCGATTTAAATGGGACAGGTACCATTCGAATGGGCTAAAAATTAGCTTTCTCGTGGTATACCGTGCATATTGGCGCATCCTCTTAAAAAAAGGTAAACAATAATGGCGGCTGGACTGTTGGGCAGCATGGGACATTGGGATTTTAATGGGACAGGTACCATTCGAATGGGCTAAAAATAAGCTTGCTCGTGGTATACCGTGCATAATGGCGCATCCTCTTGAAAAAAGGTAAACAATAATGGCGGCTGGACTGTTGGGCAGCATTAAACCCGGGAAAATAATAATGGCCAGTATTGGCGAACCAGGGTCCGAAAATGTCGGGACTTGATTACTCAAAATCAGTGGGAGCGATTTTAATGGGACACGTACCATTCGAATTGGCTAAAAATTAGCTTTCTCGTGGTATACCGTGCATAATGGCGCATCCTCTTTAAAAAAAGGTAAACATTAATAACAGCGGCTGGGGTGTTGGGCAGCGTCAAAACTCGGGAAAATTATAATGGCCAGTATTGGCGAACCAGGGTCCGAAAATGTCGGTATTTGATTCCTCAAAATCTGTGGAAGCGATTTTAATGGGACAGGTACCATTCGAATGGGCTAAAAATTAGCTTTCTCGTGGTATACCGTGCATAATGGCGCATCCTCTTGAAAAAAGGTAAACTTTAATGGCGGCTGGGGTGTTGGGCAGCGGCAAAACTCGGGAAAATGATAATGGCCAGTATTGGCGAACCAGGGTCCATTCGAATGGGCTAAAAATTAGCTTTCTCGTGGTATACCGTGCATAATGGCGCATCCTCTTTAAAAAAAGGTAAACATTAATAACGGCGGCTGGGGTGTTGGGCAGCGTCAAAACTCGGGAAAATGATAATGGCCAGTATTGGCGAACCAGGGTCCGAAAATGTCGGGACTTGATTCCTCAAAATCAGTGGGAGCGATTTTAATGGGACACGTACCATTCGAATTGGCTAAAAATTAGCTTTCTCGTGGTATACCGTGAATAATGGCGCATCCTCTTGAAAAAAAGGTAAACAATAATGGGACTAAAATGTCGGGACTTGATTCCTCAAAATCAGTGGGACCGATTTTAATGGGACAGGTACCATTCGAATGGGCTAAAAATTAGCTTTCTCGTGGTATACCGTGCATAATGGCGCATCCTCTTTAAAAAAAGGTAAACATTAATAATGGCGGCTGGGGTGTTGGGCAGCGTCAAACCCGGGGAAATGATAATGGCCAGAATTGGCGAACCAGGGTCCGAAAATGTCGGGACTTGATTCCTCAAAATCAGTGGGACCGATTTTAATGGGACAGGTACCATTCGAATGGGCTAAAAATTAGCTTTCTCGTGGTATACCGTGCATAATGGCGCATCCTCTTGAAAAAAAGGTAAACAATAATGGCGGCTGGACTGTTGGGCAGCATCAAACCCGGGAAAATGATAATGGCCAGTATTGGCGAACCAGGGTCCGAAAATTTCGGGACTTGATTCCTCAAAATCAGTGGGAGCGATTTTAATGGGACAGGTACCATTCGAATGGGCTAAAAATTAGCTTTCTCGTGGTATACCGTGCATAATGGCGCATCCTCTTGAAAAAAGGTAAACTTTAATGGCGGCTGTGGTATTGGGCAGCGGCAAACCCGGGGAAATGATAATGGCCAGTATTGGCGAACCAGGGTCCATTCGAATGGGCTAAAAATTAGCTTTCTCGTGGTATACCGTGCATAATGGCGCATCCTCTTTAAAAAAAGGTGAACATTAATAACGGCGGCTGGGGTGTTGGGCAGCGTCAAAACTCGGGAAAATGATAATGGCCAGTATTGGCGAACCAGGGTCCGAAAATGTCGGGACTTGATTCCTCAAAATCAGTGGGAGCGATTTTAATGGGACACGTACCATTCGAATTGGCTAAAAATTAGCTTTCTCGTGGTATACCGTGAATAATGGCGCATCCTCTTGAAAAAAGGTAAACAATAATGGGACTAAAATGTCGGGACTTGATTCCTCAAAATCAGTGGGACCGATTTTAATGGGACAGGTACCATTCGAATGGGCTAAAAATTAGCTTTCTCGTGGTATACCGTGCATAATGGCGCATCCTCTTGAAAAAAGGTAAACAATAATGGCGGCTGGACTGTTGGGCAGCATCAAACCCGGGAAAATGATAATGGCCAGTATTGGCGAACCAGGGTCCGAAAATTTCGGGACTTGATTCCTCAAAATCAGTGGGAGCGATTTTAATGGGACAGGTACCATTCGAATGGGCTAAAAATTAGCTTTCTCGTGGTATACCGTGCATAATGGCGCATCCTCTTGAAAAAAGATAAACAATAATAGCGGCTGGACTGTTGGGCAGCATGGGACATGGGATTTTAATGGGACAGGACCATTCGAATGGGCTAAAAATTAGCTTTCTCGTGGTATACCGTGCATAATGGCGCATCCTCTTTAAAAAAGGTAAACATTAATAACGGCGGCTGGGGTGTTGGGCAGCGTCAAAACTCGGGAAAATGATAATGGCCAGTATTGGCGAACCAGGGTCCGAAAATGTCGGGACTTGATTCCTCAAAATCAGTGGGAGCGATTTTAATGGGACACGTACCATTCGAATTGGCTAAAAATTAGCTTTCTCGTGGTATACCGTGAATAATGGCGCATCCTCTTGAAAAAAAGGTAAACTTAATAATGGGACTAAAATGTCGGGACTTGATTCCTCAAAATTCAGTGGGACCGATTTTAATGGGACAGGTACCATTCGAATGGGCTAAAAATTAGCTTTCTCGTGGTATACCGTGCATAATGGCGCATCCTCTTTAAAAAAAGGTAAACATTAATAATGGCGGCTGGGGTGTTGGGCAGCGTCAAACCCGGGGAAATGATAATGGCCAGTATTGGCGAACCAGGGTCCGAAAATGTCGGGACTTGATTCCTCAAAATCAGTGGGACCGATTTTAATGGGACAGGTACCATTCGAATGGGCTAAAAATTAGCTTTCTCGTGGTATACCGTGCATAATGGCGCATCCTCTTGAAAAAAAGGTAAACAATAATGGCGGCTGGACTGTTGGGCAGCATCAAACCCGGGAAAATGATAATGGCCAGTATTGGCGAACCAGGGTCCGAAAATTTCGGGACTTGATTCCTCAAAATCAGTGGGAGCGATTTTAATGGGACAGGTACCATTCGAATGGGCTAAAAATTAGCTTTCTCGTGGTATACCGTGCATAATGGCGCATCCTCTTGAAAAAAGGTAAACTTAATAATGGCGGCTGTGGTATTGGGCAGCGGCAAAACCCGGGGAAAATGATAATGGCCAGTATTGGCGAACCAGGGTCCGAAAATGTTGGGGGGATATTTTTTAGGGGGGGGGGCCATTCGAATGGGCTAAAAATTAGCTTTCTCGTGGTATACCGTGCATAATGGCGCATCCTCTTTAAAAAAGGTAAACATTAATAACGGCGGCTGGGGTGTTGGGCAGCGTCAAAACTCGGGAAAATGATAATGGCCAGTATTGGCGAACCAGGGTCCGAAAATGTCGGGACTTGATTCCTCAAAATCAGTGGGAGCGATTTTAATGGGACACGTACCATTCGAATTGGCTAAAAATTAGCTTTCTCGTGGTATACCGTGAATAATGGCGCATCCTCTTGAAAAAGGTAAACAATAATGGGACTAAAATGTCGGGACTTGATTCCTCAAAATCAGTGGGACCGATTTTAATGGGACAGGTACCATTCGAATGGGCTAAAAATTAGCTTTCTCGTGGTATACCGTGCATAATGGCGCATCCTCTTGAAAAAAGGTAAACAATAATGGCGGCTGGACTGTTGGGCAGCATCAAACCCGGGAAAATGATAATGGCCAGTATTGGCGAACCAGGGTCCGAAAATTTCGGGACTTGATTCCTCAAAATCAGTGGGAGCGATTTTAATGGGACAGGTACCATTCGAATGGGCTAAAAATTAGCTTTCTCGTGGTATACCGTGCATCCTCTTGAAAAAAAGATAAACAATAATAGCGGCTGGACTGTTGGGCAGCATGGGACATGGGATTTTAATGGGACAGGACCATTCGAATGGGCTAAAAATTAGCTTTCTCGTGGTATACCGTGCATAATGGCGCATCCTCTTTAAAAAAGGTAAACATTAATAATGGCGGCTGGGGTGTTGGGCAGCGTCAAAACTCGGGAAAATGATAATGGCCAGTATTGGCGAACCAGGGTCCGAAAATGTCGGGACTTGATTCCTCAAAATCAGTGGGAGCGATTTTAATGGGACACGTACCATTCGAATTGGCTAAAAATTAGCTTTCATGTGGTATACCGTGCATAATGGCGCATCCTCTTTAAAAAAAAGGTAAACATTAATAATGGCGGCTGGGGTGTTGGGCAGCGTCAAAACTCGGGAAAATGATAATGGCCAGTATTGGCGAACCAGGGTCCGAAAATGTCGGTGGGATAGATTTTAATGGGACAGGTACCATTCGAATGGGCTAAAAATTAGCTTTCTCGTGGTATACCGTGCATAATGGCGCATCCTCTTTAAAAAAAGGTAAACATTAATAACGGCGGCTGGGGTGTTGGGCAGCGTCAAAACTCGGGAAAATGATAATGGCCAGTATTGGCGAACCAGGGTCCGAAAATGTCGGGACTTGATTCCTCAAAATCAGTGGCACCGATTTTAATGGGACAGGTACCATTCGAATGGGCTAAAAATTAGCTTTCTCGTGGTATACCGTGCATAATGGCGCATCCTCTTGAAAATAAGGTAAACATTACTAATGGCGGCTGGGGTATTGTCGAACCAGGGTCCGAAAATATCGGTATTTCATTCCTCAAAATCAATGGGACCGATTTTAATGGGACAGGTACCATTCGAATGGGCTAAAAATGAGCTTTCTCGTGGTATACCGTGCATAATGGCGCATCCTCTTTAAAAAAAGGTAAACATTAATAATGGCGGCTGGGGTGTTGGGCAGCGTCAAAACTCGGGAAAATGATAATGGCAAGTATTGGCGAACCAGGGTCCGAAAATGTCGGTGGGATAGATTTTAATGGGACAGGTACCATTCGAATGGGCTAAAAATTAGCTTTCTCGTGGTATACCGTGCATAATGGCGCATCCTCTTTAAAAAAAGGTAAACATTAATAACGGCGGCTGGGGTGTTGGGCAGCGTCAAAACTCGGGAAAATGATAATGGCCAGTATTGGCGAACCAGGGTCCGAAAATGTCGGGACTTGATTCCTCAAAATCAGTGGCACCGATTTTAATGGGACAGGTACCATTCGAATGGGCTAAAAATTAGCTTTCTCGTGGTATACCGTGCATAATGGCGCATCCTCTTGAAAAAAGGTAAACTATAATGGCGGCTGTGGTATTGGGCAGCGGCAAACCCGGGGAAATGATAATGGCCAGTATTGGCGAACCAGGGTCCGAAAATGTCGGGAATTGATTCCTCAAAATCAGTGGGACCGATCAAAATCTGTGGAAGCGATTTAAATGGGACAGGTACCATTCGAATGGGCTAAAAATTAGCTTTCTCGTGGTATACCGTGCATATTGGCGCATCCTCTTGAAAAAAAGGTAAACAATAATGGCGGCTGGACTGTTGGGCAGCATGGGACATGGGATTTTAATGGGACAGGTACCATTCGAATGGGCTAAAAATAAGCTTGCTCGTGGTATACCGTGCATAATGGCGCATCCTCTTGAAAAAAGGTAAACAATAATGGCGGCTGGACTGTTGGGCAGCATTAAACCCGGGAAAATAATAATGGCCAGTATTGGCGAACCAGGGTCCGAAAATGTCGGGACTTGATTACTCAAAATCAGTGGGAGCGATTTTAATGGGACACGTACCATTCGAATTGGCTAAAAATTAGCTTTCTCGTGGTATACCGTGCATAATGGCGCATCCTCTTTAAAAAAAGGTAAACATTAATAACGGCGGCTGGGGTGTTGGGCAGCGTCAAAACTCGGGAAAATTATAATGGCCAGTATTGGCGAACCAGGGTCCGAAAATGTCGGTATTTGATTCCTCAAAATCTGTGGAAGCGATTTTAATGGGACAGGTACCATTCGAATGGGCTAAAAATTAGCTTTCTCGTGGTATACCGTGCATAATGGCGCATCCTCTTGAAAAAAGGTAAACTTTAATGGCGGCTGTGGTATTGGGCAGCGGCAAACCCGGGGAAATGATAATGGCCAGTATTGGCGAACCAGGGTCCATTCGAATGGGCTAAAAATTAGCTTTCTCGTGGTATACCGTGCATAATGGCGCATCCTCTTTAAAAAAAGGTAAACAATAATAGGGCTAAAATGTCGGGACTTGATTCCTCAAAATCAGTGGGACCGATTTTAATGGGACAAGTACCATTCGAATGGGCTAAAAATTAGCTTTCTCGTGGTATACCGTGCATAATGGCGCATCCTCTTGAAAAAAAGGTAAACAATAATGGCGGCTGGACTGTTGGGCAGCATCAAACCCGGGAAAATGATAATGGCCAGTATTGGCGAACCAGGGTCCGAAAATTTCGGGACTTGATTCCTCAAAATCAGTGGGAGCGATTTTAATGGGACACGTACCATTCGAATTGGCTAAAAATTAGCTTTCTCGTGGTATACCGTGAATAATGGCGCATCCTCTTGAAAAAATGGTAAACAATAATGGGACTAAAATGTCGGGACTTGATTCCTCAAAATCAGTGGGACCGATTTTAATGGGACAGGTACCATTCGAATGGGCTAAAAATTAGCTTTCTCGTGGTATACCGTGCATAATGGCGCATCCTCTTGAAAAAAAGGTAAACAATAATGGCGGCTGGACTGTTGGGCAGCATCAAACCCGGGAAAATGATAATGGCCAGTATTGGCGAACCAGGGTCCGAAAATTTCGGGACTTGATTCCTCAAAATCAGTGGGAGCGATTTTAATGGGACAGGTACCATTCGAATGGGCTAAAAATTAGCTTTCTCGTGGTATACCGTGCATAATGGCGCATCCTCTTGAAAAAAAGATAAACAATAATGGCGGCTGGACTGTTGGGCAGCATGGGACATGGGATTTTAATGGGACAGGACCATTCGAATGGGCTAAAAATTAGCTTTCTCGTGGTATACCGTGCATAATGGCGCATCCTCTTGAAAAAAGGTAAACAATAATGGCGGCTGGACTGTTCGGCAGCATTAAACCCGGGAAAATGATAATGGCCAGTATTGGCGAACCAGGGTCCGAAAATATCGGTATTTGATTCCTCAAAATCTGTGGAAGCGATTTTAATGGGACAGGTACCATTCGAATGGGCTAAAAATTAGCTTTCTCGTGGTATACCGTGCATAATGGCGCATCCTCTTGAAAAAAGGTAAACTATAATGGCGGCTGTGGTATTGGGCAGCGGCAAACCCGGGAAAATGATAATGGCCAGTATTGGCGAACCAGGGTCCGAAAATGTCGGGAATTGATTCCTCAAAATTAGTGGGACCGATCAAAATCTGTGGAAGTGATTTTAATGGGACAGGTACCATTCGAATGGGCTAAAAATTAGCTTTCTCGTGGTATACCGTGCATAATGGCGCATCCTCTTGAAAAAAGGTAAACTATAATGGCGGCTGGACTGTTGGGCAGCATCAAACCCGGGAAAATGATAATGGCCAGTATTGGCGAACCAGGTACAGGTACCATTCGAATGGGATACAAATAAGCTTTCTCGTGGTATACCGTGCATAATGGCGCATCTTCTTGAAAAAAGGTAAACAATAATGGCGGCTGGACTGTTGGGCAGCATTAAACCCGGGAAAATGATAATGGCCAGTATTGGCGAACCAGGGTCCGAAAATTTCGGGACTTGATTCCTCAAAATCAGTGGGAGCGATTTTAATGGGACATGTACCATTCGAATGGGCTAAAAATTAGCTTTCTCGTGGTATACCGTGCATATTGGCGCATCCTCTTGAAAAAAGGCAAACAATAATGGCGGCTGGGGTATTGAGCAGCGTCAAACCCGGGGAAATGATAATGGCCAGTATTGGCGAACCAGGGTCCGAAAATATCGGTATTTGATTCCTCAAAATCTGTGGAAGCGATTTTAATGGGACAGGTACCATTCGAATGGGCTAAAAATTAGCTTTCTCGTGGTATACCGTGCATAATGGCGCATCCTCTTGAAAAAAGGTAAACAATAATGGCGGCTGGACTGTTGGGCAGCATGGGACATGGGATTTTAATGGGACACGTACCATTGGAATTGGCTAAAAATTAGCTTTCTCGTGGTATACCGTGCATAATGGCGCATCCTCTTGAAAAAAGGTAAACTATAATGGCGGCTGTGGTATTGGGCAGCGGCAAACCCAGGGAAATGATAATGGCCAGTATTGGCGAACCAGGGTCCGAAAATGTCGGCACTTTATTCCTCAAAATCAGTGGGAGCGATTTTAATGGGACAGGTACCATTCGAATGGGCTAAAAATTAGCTTTCTCGTGGTATACCGTGCATAATGGCGCATCCTCTTGAAAAAAAGATAAACAATAATGGCGGCTGGGGTGTTGGGCACCGTCAAACCCGGGAAAATGATAATGGCCAGTATTGGCGAACCAGTGTCCGAAAATATCGGTATTTGATTCCTCAAAATCAGTGGGAGCGATTTTAATGGGACACGTACCATTGGAATTGGCTAAAAATTAGCTTTCTCGTGGTATACCGTGCATAATGGCGCATCCTCTTGAAAAAAGGTAAACTATAATGGCGGCTGTGGTATTGGGCAGCGGCAAACCCAGGGAAATGATAATGGCCAGTATTGGCGAACCAGGGTCCGAAAATGTCGGGACTTTATTCCTCAAAATCAGTGGGACCGATTTTAATGGGACAGGTACCATTCGAATGGACTAAAAATTAGCTTTCTCGTGGTATACCGTACATAATGGCGCATCCTCTTGAAAAAAGATAAACAATAATGGCGGCTGGGGTGTTGGGCACCGTCAAACCCGGGAAAATGATAATGGCCAGTATTGGCGAACCAGTGTCCGAAAATATCGGTATTTGATTCCTCAAAATCAGTGGGAGCGATTTTAATGGGACAGGTACCATTCGAATGGGCTAAAAATTAGCTTTCTCGTGGTATACCGTGCATAATGGCGCATCCTCTTGAAAAAAAGGTAAACAATAATGGCGGCTGGACTGTTGGGCAGCATCAAACCCGGGAAAATGATAATGGCCAGTATTGGCCTACCAGTGTCCGAAAATATCGGTATTTGATTCCTCAAAATCAGTGGGAGCGATTTTAATGGGACACGTACCATTCGAATTGGCTAAAAATTAGCTTTCTCGTGGTATACCGTGAATAATGGCGCATCCTCTTGAAAAAAAGGTAAACAATAATGGGACTAAAATGTCGGGACTTGATTCCTCAAAATCAGTGGGACCGATTTTAATGGGACAGGTACCATTCGAATGGGCTAAAAATTAGCTTTCTCGTGGTATACCGTGCATAATGGCGCATCCTCTTGAAAAAAAGGTAAACAATAATGGCGGCTGGACTGTTGGGCAGCATCAAACCCGGTAAAATGATAATGGCCAGTATTGGCGAACCAGGGTCCGAAAATTTCGGGACTTGATTCCTCAAAATCAGTGGGAGCGATTTTAATGGGACAGGTACCATTCGAATGGGCTAAAAATTAGCTTTCTCGTGGTATACCGTGCATAATGGCGCATCCTCTTGAAAAAAAGATAAACAATAATGGCGGCTGGACTGTTGGGCAGCATGGGACATGGGATTTTAATGGGACAGGACCATTCGAATGGGCTAAAAATTAGCTTTCTCGTGGTATACCGTGCATAATGGCGCATCCTCTTGAAAAAAGGTAAACAATAATGGCGGCTGGACTGTTCGGCAGCATTAAACCCGGGAAAATGATAATGGCCAGTATTGGCGAACCAGGGTCCGAAAATATCGGTATTTGATTCCTCAAAATCTGTGGAAGCGATTTTAATGGGACAGGTACCATTCGAATGGGCTAAAAATTAGCTTTCTCGTGGTATACCGTGCATAATGGCGCATCCTCTTGAAAAAAGGTAAACTATAATGGCGGCTGTGGTATTGGGCAGCGGCAAACCCGGGAAAATGATAATGGCCAGTATTGGCGAACCAGGGTCCGAAAATGTCGGGAATTGATTCCTCAAAATTAGTGGGACCGATCAAAATCTGTGGAAGTGATTTTAATGGGACAGGTACCATTCGAATGGGCTAAAAATTAGCTTTCTCGTGGTATACCGTGCATAATGGCGCATCCTCTTGAAAAAAGGTAAACTATATTGGCGGCTGGACTGTTGGGCAGCATCAAACCCGGGAAAATGATAATGGCCAGTATTGGCGAACCAGGTACAGGTACCATTCGAATGGGATACAAATAAGCTTTCTCGTGGTATACCGTGCATAATGGCGCATCTTCTTGAAAAAAGGTAAACAATAATGGCGGCTGGACTCTTGGGCAGCATTAAACCCGGGAAAATGATAATGGCCAGTATTGGCGAACCAGGGTCCGAAAATTTCGGGACTTGATTCCTCAAAATCAGTGGGAGCGATTTTAATGGGACAGGTACCATTCGAATGGGCTAAAAATTAGCTTTCTCGTGGTATACCGTGCATAATGGCGCATCCTCTTGAAAAAAGGTAAACTATAATGGCGGCTGTGGTATTGGGCAGCGGCAAACCCGGGAAAATGATAATGGCCAGTATTGGCGAACCAGGGTCCGAAAATGTCGGGAATTGATTCCTCAAAATTAGTGGGACCGATCAAAATCTGTGGAAGTGATTTTAATGGGACAGGTACCATTCGAATGGGCTAAAAATTAGCTTTCTCGTGGTATACCGTGCATAATGGCGCATCCTCTTGAAAAAAGGTAAACTATAATGGCGGCTGGACTGTTGGGCAGCATCAAACCCGGGAAAATGATAATGGCCAGTATTGGCGAACCAGGTACAGGTACCATTCGAATGGGATACAAAAAAGCTTTCTCGTGGTATACCGTGCATAATGGCGCATCTTCTTGAAAAAAGGTAAACAATAATGGCGGCTGGACTGTTGGGCAGCATTAAACCCGGGAAAATGATAATGGCCAGTATTGGCGAACCAGGGTCCGAAAATTTCGGGACTTGATTCCTCAAAATCAGTGGGAGCGATTTTAATGGGACATGTACCATTCGAATGGGCTAAAAATTAGCTTTCTCGTGGTATACCGTGCATATTGGCGCATCCTCTTGAAAAAAAGGCAAACAATAATGGCGGCTGGGGTATTGAGCAGCGTCAAACCCGGGGAAATGATAATGGCCAGTATTGGCGAACCAGGGTCCGAAAATATCGGTATTTGATTCCTCAAAATCTGTGGAAGCGATTTTAATGGGACAGGTACCATTCGAATGGGCTAAAAATTAGCTTTCTCGTGGTATACCGTGCATAATGGCGCATCCTCTTGAAAAAAAGGTAAACAATAATGGCGGCTGGACTGTTGGGCAGCATGGGACATGGGATTTTAATGGGACACGTACCATTGGAATTGGCTAAAAATTAGCTTTCTCGTGGTATACCGTGCATAATGGCGCATCCTCTTGAAAAAAGGTAAACTATAATGGCGGCTGTGGTATTGGGCAGCGGCAAACCCAGGGAAATGATAATGGCCAGTATTGGCGAACCAGGGTCCGAAAATGTCGGCACTTTATTCCTCAAAATCAGTGGGAGCGATTTTAATGGGACAGGTACCATTCGAATGGGCTAAAAATTAGCTTTCTCGTGGTATACCGTGCATAATGGCGCATCCTCTTGAAAAAAGATAAACAATAATGGCGGCTGGGGTGTTGGGCACCGTCAAACCCGGGAAAATGATAATGGCCAGTATTGGCGAACCAGTGTCCGAAAATATCGGTATTTGATTCCTCAAAATCAGTGGGAGCGATTTTAATGGGACACGTACCATTGGAATTGGCTAAAAATTAGCTTTCTCGTGGTATACCGTGCATAATGGCGCATCCTCTTGAAAAAAGGTAAACTATAATGGCGGCTGTGGTATTGGGCAGCGGCAAACCCAGGGAAATGATAATGGCCAGTATTGGCAAACCAGGGTCCGAAAATGTCGGGACTTTATTCCTCAAAATCAGTGGGACCGATTTTAATGGGACAGGTACCATTCGAATGGACTAAAAATTAGCTTTCTCGTGGTATACCGTACATAATGGCGCATCCTCTTGACAAAAAGATAAACAATAATGGCGGCTGGGGTGTTGGGCACCGTCAAACGCGGGAAAATGATAATGGCCAGTATTGGCGAACCAGTGTCCGAAAATATCGGTATTTGATTCCTCAAAATCAGTGGGAGCGATTTTAATGGGACAGGTACCATTCGAATGGGCTAAAAATTAGCTTTCTCGTGGTATACCGTGCATAATGGCGCATCCTCTTGAAAAAAAGGTAAACAATAATGGCGGCTGGACTGTTGGGCAGCATCAAACCCGGGAAAATGATAATGGCCAGTATTGGCCTACCAGTGTCCGAAAATATCGGTATTTGATTCCTCAAAATCAGTGGGAGCGATTTTAATGGGACACGTACCATTCGAATTGGCTAAAAATTAGCTTTCTCGTGGTATACCGTGAATAATGGCGCATCCTCTTGAAAAAAAGGTAAACAATAATGGGACTAAAATGTCGGGACTTGATTCCTCAAAATCAGTGGGACCGATTTTAATGGGACAGGTACCATTCGAATGGGCTAAAAATTAGCTTTCTCGTGGTATACCGTGCATAATGGCGCATCCTCTTGAAAAAAAGGTAAACAATAATGGCGGCTGGACTGTTGGGCAGCATCAAACCCGGGAAAATGATAATGGCCAGTATTGGCGAACCAGGGTCCGAAAATTTCGGGACTTGATTCCTCAAAATTAGTGGGACCGATCAAAATCTGTGGAAGTGATTTTAATGGGACAGGTACCATTCGAATGGGCTAAAAATTAGCTTTCTCGTGGTATACCGTGCATAATGGCGCATCCTCTTGAAAAAAGGTAAACAATAATGGCGGCTGGACTGTTGGGCAGCATTGGGACATGTGGATTTTAATGGGACACGTACCATTCGAATGGGCTAAAAATTAGCTTTCTCGTGGTATACCGTGCATAATGGCGCATCCTCTTGAAAAAAGGTAAACAATAATGGCGGCTGTGGTATTGGGCAGCGCCAAACCCGGGGAAATGATAATGGCCAGTATTGGCGAACCAGGGTCCGAAAATGTCGGGACTTTATTCCTCAAAATCAGTGGGAGCGATTTTAATGGGACAGGTACCATTCGAATGGGCTAAAAATTAGCTTTCTCGTGGTATACCGTGCATAATGGCGCATCCTCTTGAAAAAAGGTAAACAATAATGGCGGCTGGGCTGTTGGGCACCGTCAAACCCGGGAAAATGATAATGGCCAGTATTGGCGAACCAGTGTCCGAAAATATCGGTATTTGATTCCTCAAAATCAGTGGGAGCGATTTTAATGGGACACGTACCATTGGAATTGGCTAAAAATTAGCTTTCTCGTGGTATACCGTGCATAATGGCGCATCCTCTTGAAAAAAGGTAAACTATAATGGCGGCTGTGGTATTGGGCAGCGGCAAACCCAGGGAAATGATTATGGCCAGTATTGGCGAACCAGGGTCCGAAAATGTCGGGACTTTATTCCTCAAAATCAGTGGGAGCGATTTTAATGGGACAGGTACCATTCGAATGGGCTAAAAATTAGCTTTCTCGTGGTATACCGTGCATAATGGCGCATCCTCTTGAAAAAAAGATAAACAATAATGGCGGCTGGGGTGTTGGGCACCGTCAAACCCGGGAAAATGATAATGGCCAGTATTGGCGAACCAGTGTCCGAAAATATCGGTATTTGATTCCTCAAAATCAGTGGGAGCGATTTTAATGGGACACGTACCATTGGAATTGGCTAAAAATTAGCTTTCTCGTGGTATACCGTGCATAATGGCGCATCCTCTTGAAAAAAGGTAAACTATAATGGCGGCTGTGGTATTGGGCAGCGGCAAACCCAGGAAAATGATAATGGCCAGTATTGGCGAACCAGGGTCCGAAAATGTCGGGACTTTATTCCTCAAAATCAGTGGGACCGATTTTAATGGGACAGGTACCATTCGAATGGACTAAAAATTAGCTTTCTCGTGGTATACCGTACATAATGGCGCATCCTCTTGAAAAAAAGATAAACAATAATGGCGGCTGGGGTGTTGGGCACCGTCAAACCCGGGAAAATGATAATGGCCAGTATTGGCGAACCAGTGTCCGAAAATATCGGTATTTGATTCCTCAAAATCAGTGGGAGCGATTTTAATGGGACAGGTACCATTCGAATGGGCTAAAAATTAGCTTTCTCGTGGTATACCGTGCATAATGGCGCATCCTCTTGAAAAAAACGTAAACAATAATGGCGGCTGGACTGTTGGGCAGCATCAAACCCGGGAAAATGATAATGGCCAGTATTGGCCTACCAGTGTCCGAAAATATCGGGACTTGATTCCTCAAAATCAGTGGGATAGCTTTCTCGTGGAAAAATTAGCTTTCTCGTGGTATACCGTGCATAATGGCGCATCCTCTTTAAAAAAAGGTAAACATTAATAACGGCGGCTGGGGTGTTGGGCAGCGTCAAAACTCGGGAAAATGATAATGGCCAGTATTGGCGAACCTGGGTCCGAAAATGTCGGGACTTGATTCCTCAAAATCAGTGGGAGCGATTTTAATGGGACACGGACCATTCGAATTGGCTAAAAATTAGCTTTCTTGTGGTATACCGTGCATAATGGCGCATCCTCTTGAAAAAAAGGTAAACAATAATGGCGGCTGGGGTATTGGGCAGCGTCAAAACTCGGGAAAATGATAATGGCCAGAATTGGCGAACCAAGATCCGAAAATATCGGTATTTGATTCCTCAAAATCAGTCGGAGCGATTTTAATGGGACAGGTACCATTCGAATGGGCTAAAAATTAGCTTTCTCGTGGTATACCGTGCATAATGTCGCATCCTCTTTAAAAAAAGGTAAACATTAATAATGGCGGCTGGGGTATTGGCGAACCAGGGTCCGAAAATATCGGTATTTCATTCCTCAAAATCAATGGGACCGATTTAAATGGGACAGCTACCATTCGAATGGGCTAAAAATTAGCTTTCTCGTGGTATACCGTGCATAATGGCGCATCCTCTTGAAAAAAAGGTAAACAATAATGGCGGGGGTGTTGGGCACCGTCAAACCCGGGAAAATGATAATGGCCAGTATTGGCGAACCAGGGTCCGAAAATGTCGGGACTTTATTCCTCAAAATAAGTGGGAGCGATTTTAATGGGACAGGTACCATTCGAATGGGCTAAAAATTAGCTTTCTCGTGGTATACCGTGCATAATGGCGCATCCTCTTGAAAAAAAGATAAACAATAATGGCGGCTGGGGTGTTGGGCACCGTCAAACCCGGGAAAATGATAATGGCCAGTATTGGCGAACCAGTGTCCGAAAATATCGGTATTTGATTCCTCAAAATCAGTGGGAGCGATTTTAATAGGACACGTACCATTGGAATTGGCTAAAAATTAGCTTTCTCGTGGTATACCGTGCATAATGACGCATCCTCTTGAAAAAAGGTAAACTATAATGGCGGCTGTGGTATTGGGCAGCGGCAAACCCAGGGAAAATGATAATGGCCAGTATTGGCGAACCAGGGTCCGAAAATGTCGGGACTTTATTCCTCAAAATCAGTGGGACCGATTTTAATGGGACAGGTACCATTCGAATGGACTAAAAATTAGCTTTCTCGTGGTATACCGTACATAATGGCGCATCCTCTTGAAAAAAAGATAAACAATAATGGCGGCTGGGGTGTTGGGCACCGTCAAACCCGGGAAAATGATAATGGTCAGTATTGGCGAACCAGTGTCCGAAAATATCGGTATTTGATTCCTCAAAATCAGTGGGAGCGATTTTAATGGGACAGGTACCATTCGAATGGGCTAAAAATTAGCTTTCTCGTGGTATACCGTGCATAATGGCGCATCCTCTTGAAAAAAAGGTAAACAATAATGGCGGCTGGACTGTTGGGCAGCATGGGACATGGGATTTTAATGGGACACGTACCATTGGAATTGGCTAAAAATTAGCTTTCTCGTGGTATACCGTGCATAATGGCGCATCCTCTTGAAAAAAGGTAAACTATAATGGCGGCTGTGGTATTGGGCAGCGGCAAACCCAGGGAAATGATAATGGCCAGTATTGGCGAACCAGGGTCCGAAAATGTCGGGACTTTATTCCTCAAAATCAGTGGGAGCGATTTTAATGGGACAGGTACCATTCGAATGGGCTAAAAATTAGCTTTCTCGTGGTATACCGTGCATAATGGCGCATCCTCTTGAAAAAAGATAAACAATAATGGCGGCTGGGGTGTTGGGCACCGTCAAACCCGGGAAAATGATAATGGCCAGTATTGGCGAACCAGTGTCCGAAAATATCGGTATTTGATTCCTCAAAATCAGTGGGAGCGATTTTAATGGGACACGTACCATTGGAATTGGCTAAAAATTAGCTTTCTCGTGGTATACCGTGCATAATGGCGCATCCTCTTGAAAAAAGGTAAACTATAATGGCGGCTGTGGTATTGGGCAGCGGCAAACCCAGGAAAATGATAATGGCCAGTATTGGCGAACCAGGGTCCGAAAATGTCGGGACTTTATTCCTCAAAATCAGTGGGACCGATTTTAATGGGACAGGTACCATTCGAATGGACTAAAAATTAGCTTTCTCGTGGTATACCGTACATAATGGCGCATCCTCTTGAAAAAAAGATAAACAATAATGGCGGCTGGGGTGTTGGGCACCGTCAAACCCGGGAAAATGATAATGGCCAGTATTGGCGAACCAGTGTCCGAAAATATCGGTATTTGATTCCTCAAAATCAGTGGGAGCGATTTTAATGGGACAGGTACCATTCGAATGGGCTAAAAATTAGCTTTCTCGTGGTATACCGTGCATAATGGCGCATCCTCTTGAAAAAAAGGTAAACAATAATGGCGGCTGGACTGTTGGGCAGCATCAAACCCGGGAAAATGATAATGGCCAGTATTGGCCTACCAGTGTCCGAAAATATCGGGACTTGATTCCTCAAAATCAGTGGGTTATAGCTTTACCATTCGTGGAAAAATTAGCTTTCTCGTGGTATACCGTGCATAATGGCGCATCCTCTTTAAAAAAAGGTAAACATTAATAACGGCGGCTGGGGTGTTGGGCAGCGTCAAAACTCGGGAAAATGATAATGGCCAGTATTGGCGAACCTAGGGTCCGAAAATGTCGGGACTTGATTCCTCAAAATCAGTGGGAGCGATTTTAATGGGACAGGTACCATTCGAATGGGCTAAAAATTAGCTTTCTCGTGGTATACCGTGCATAATGGCGCATCCTCTTGAAAAAAGGTAAACAATAATGGCGGCTGGGGTATTGGGCAGCGTCAAAACCCGGGAAAATGATAATGGCCAGTATTGGCGAACCAGGGTCCGAAAATGTCGGGACTTGATTCCTCAAAATCAGTGGGAGCGATTTTAATGGGACAGGTACCATTCGAATGGGCTAAAAATTAGCTTTCTCGTGGTATACCGTGCATAATGGCGCATCCTCTTGAAAAAAGGTAAACTTAATAATGGCGGCTGGGGTGTTGGGCACGTCAAACCCGGGAAAATGATAA
Source organism: Drosophila parabipectinata (assembly GCA_018153455.1). Classification (NCBI taxonomy): domain Eukaryota; kingdom Metazoa; phylum Arthropoda; class Insecta; order Diptera; family Drosophilidae; genus Drosophila; species Drosophila parabipectinata. The sequence continues at coordinate 100,393 of JAECYA010000205.1, forward strand.
TGGCCAGTATTGGCGAACCAGGGTCCGAAAATATCGGTATTTGATTCCTCAAAATCAGTGGGACCGATTTTAATGGGACAGGTACCATTCGAATGGGCTAAAAATTAGCTTTCTCGTGGTATACCGTGCATAATGGCGCATCCTCTTGAAAAAAGGTAAACAATAATGGCGGCTGGGGTGTTGGGCAGCGTCAAACCCGGGAAAATGATAATGGCCAGTATTGGCGAACCAGGGTCCGAAAATGTCGGGACTTTATTCCTCAAAATCAGTGGGAGCGATTTTAATGGGACAGGTACCATTCGAATGGGCTAAAAATTAGCTTTCTCGTGGTATACCGTGCATAATGGCGCATCCTCTTGAAAAAAAGATAAACAATAATGGCGGCTGGGGTGTTGGGCACCGTCAAACCCGGGAAAATGATAATGGCCAGTATTGGCGAACCAGTGTCCGAAAATATCGGTATTTGATTCCTCAAAATCAGTGGGAGCGATTTTAATGGGACACGTACCATTCGAATTGGCTAAAAATTAGCTTTCTCGTGGTATACCGTGCATAATGGCGCATCCTCTTGAAAAAAGGTAAACTATAATGGCGGCTGTGGTATTGGGCAGCGTCAAACCCAGGGAAATGATAATGGCCAGTATTGGCGAACCAGGGTCCGAAAATGTCGGGACTTTATTCCTCAAAATCAGTGGGACCGATTTTAATGGGACAGGTACCATTCGAATGGACTAAAAATTAGCTTTCTCGTGGTATACCGTACATAATGGCGCATCCTCTTGAAAAAAAGATAAACAATAATGGCGGCTGGGGTGTTGGGCACCGTCAAACCCGGGAAAATGATAATGGCCAGTATTGGCGAACCAGTGTCCGAAAATATCGGTATTTGATTCCTCAAAATCAGTGGGAGCGATTTTAATGGGACAGGTACCATTCGAATGGGCTAAAAATTAGCTTTCTCGTGGTATACCGTGCATAATGGCGCATCCTCTTGAAAAAAAGGTAAACAATAATGGCGGCTGGACTGTTGGGCAGTCAAACTGGGACATGATAATGCCATTTTAATTGGGAACCACGTACCTATTGGTAATTGTCTCAAAATAGTGAGCATTTTAATGGGACAGGTACCATTCGAATGGGCTAAAAATTATTTTGGTATACCGTGCATAATGGCGCATCCTCTTGAAAAAAGGTAAACTATAATGGCGGCTGTGGTATTGGGCAGCGGCAAACCCAGGGAAATGATAATGGCCAGTATTGGCGAACCAGGGTCCGAAAATGTCGGGACTTTATTCCTCAAAATCAGTGGGAGCGATTTTAATGGGACAGGTACCATTCGAATGGGCTAAAAATTAGCTTTCTCGTGGTATACCGTGCATAATGGCGCATCCTCTTGAAAAAAAGATAAACAATAATGGCGGCTGGGGTGTTGGGCACCGTCAAACCCGGGAAAATGATAATGGCCAGTATTGGCGAACCAGTGTCCGAAAATATCGGTATTTGATTCCTCAAAATCAGTGGGAGCGATTTTAATGGGACACGTACCATTGGAATTGGCTAAAAATTAGCTTTCTCGTGGTATACCGTGCATAATGGCGCATCCTCTTGAAAAAAGGTAAACTATAATGGCGGCTGTGGTATTGGGCAGCGGCAAACCCAGGGAAATGATAATGGCCAGTATTGGCGAACCAGGGTCCGAAAATGTCGGGACTTTATTCCTCAAAATCAGTGGGACCGATTTTAATGGGACAGGTACCATTCGAATGGACTAAAAATTAGCTTTCTCGTGGTATACCGTACATAATGGCGCATCCTCTTGAAAAAAAGATAAACAATAATGGCGGCTGGGGTGTTGGGCACCGTCAAACCCGGGAAAATGATAATGGCCAGTATTGGCGAACCAGTGTCCGAAAATATCGGTATTTGATTCCTCAAAATCAGTGGGAGCGATTTTAATGGGACAGGTACCATTCGAATGGGCTAAAAATTAGCTTTCTCGTGGTATACCGTGCATAATGGCGCATCCTCTTGAAAAAAAGGTAAACAATAATGGCGGCTGGACTGTTGGGCAGCATCAAACCCGGGAAAATGATAATGGCCAGTATTGGCCTACCAGTGTCCGAAAATATCGGGACTTGATTCCTCAAAATCAGTGGGATAGCTTTCTTCGTGGCAAAAATTAGCTTTCTCGTGGTATACCGTGCATAATGGCGCATCCTCTTTAAAAAAAGGTAAACATTAATAACGGCGGCTGGGGTGTTGGGCAGCGTCAAAACTCGGGAAAATGATAATGGCCAGTATTGGCGAACCTGGGTCCGAAAATGTCGGGACTTGATTCCTCAAAATCAGTGGGAGCGATTTTAATGGGACAGGTACCATTCGAATGGGCTAAAAATTAGCTTTCTCGTGGTATACCGTGCATAATGGCGCATCCTCTTGAAAAAAAGGTAAACAATAATGGCGGCTGGACTGTTGGGCAGCATGGGACATGGGATTTTTATGGGACACGTACCATTGGAATTGGCTAAAAATTAGCTTTCTCGTGGTATACCGTGCATAATGGCGCATCCTCTTGAAAATAGGTAAACTATAATGGCGGCTGTGGTATTGGGCAGCGGCAAACCCAGGGAAATGATAATGGCCAGTATTGGCGAACCAGGGTCCGAAAATGTCGGGACTTTATTCCTCAAAATCAGTGGGAGCGATTTTAATGGGACAGGTACCATTCGAATGGGCTAAAAATTAGCTTTCTCGTGGTATACCGTGCATAATGGCGCATCCTCTTGAAAAAAAGATAAACAATAATGGCGGCTGGGGTGTTGGGCACCGTCAAACCCGGGAAAATGATAATGGCCAGTATTGGCGAACCAGTGTCCGAAAATATCGGTATTTGATTCCTCAAAATCAGTGGGAGCGATTTTAATGGGACACGTACCATTGGAATTGGCTAAAAATTAGCTTTCTCGTGGTATACCGTGCATAATGGCGCATCCTCTTGAAAAAAGGTAAACTATAATGGCGGCTGTGGTATTGGGCAGCGGCAAACCCAGGGAAATGATAATGGCCAGTATTGGCGAACCAGGGTCCGAAAATGTCGGGACTTTATTCCTCAAAATCAGTGGGACCGATTTTAATGGGACAGGTACCATTCGAATGGACTAAAAATTAGCTTTCTCGTGGTATACCGTACATAATGGCGCATCCTCTTGAAAAAAAGATAAACAATAATGGCGGCTGGGGTGTTGGGCACCGTCAAACCCGGGAAAATGATAATGGCCAGTATTGGCGAACCAGTGTCCGAAAATATCGGTATTTGATTCCTCAAAATCAGTGGGAGCGATTTTAATGGGACAGGTACCATTCGAATGGGCTAAAAATTAGCTTTCTCGTGGTATACCGTGCATAATGGCGCATCCTCTTGAAAAAAAGGTAAACAATAATGGCGGCTGGACTGTTGGGCAGCATCAAACCCGGGAAAATGATAATGGCCAGTATTGGCCTACCAGTGTCCGAAAATATCGGGACTTGATTCCTCAAAATCAGTGGGATAGCTTTCTTCGAATGGCAAAAATTAGCTTTCTCGTGGTATACCGTGCATAATGGCGCATCCTCTTTAAAAAAAGGTAAACATTAATAACGGCGGCTGGGGTGTTGGGCAGCGTCAAAACTCGGGAAAATGATAATGGCCAGTATTGGCGAACCTGGGTCCGAAAATGTCGGGACTTGATTCCTCAAAATCAGTGGGAGCGATTTTAATGGGACACGTACCATTCGAATGGGCGAAAAATTAGCTTTCTCGTGGTATACCGTGCATAATGTCGCATCCTCTTTAAAAAAAGGTAAACATTTATAATGGCGGCTGGGGTATTGGCGAACCAGGGTCCGAAAATATCGGTATTTCATTCCTCAAAATCAATGGGACCGATTTAAATGGGACAGCTACCATTCGAATGGGCTAAAAATTAGCTTTCTCGTGGTATACCGTGCATAATGGCGCATCCTCTTGAAAAAAAGGTAAACAATAATGGCGGGGGTGTTGGGCACCGTCAAACCCGGGAAAATGATAATGGCCAGTATTGGCGAACCAGTGTCCGAAAATATCGGTATTTGATTCCTCAAAATCAGTGGGAGCGATTTTAATGGGACAGGTACCATTGGAATTGGCTAAAAATTAGCTTTCTCGTGGTATACCGTGCATAATGACGCATCCTCTTGAAAAAAGGTAAACTATAATGGCGGCTGTGGTATTGGGCAGCGGCAAACCCAGGGAAATGATAATGGCCAGTATTGGCGAACCAGGGTCCGAAAATGTCGGGACTTTATTCCTCAAAATCAGTGGGACCGATTTTAATGGGACAGGTACCATTCGAATGGACTAAAAATTAGCTTTCTCGTGGTATACCGTACATAATGGCGCATCCTCTTGAAAAAAAGATAAACAATAATGGCGGCTGGGGTGTTGGGCACCGTCAAACCCGGGAAAATGATAATGGCCAGTATTGGCGAACCAGTGTCCGAAAATATCGGTATTTGATTCCTCAAAATCAGTGGGAGCGATTTTAATGGGACACGTACCATTGGAATTGGCTAAAAATTAGCTTTCTCGTGGTATACCGTGCATAATGGCGCATCCTCTTGAAAAAAACGTAAACAATAATGGCGGCTGGACTGTTGGGCAGCATCAAACCCGGGAAAATGATAATGGCCAGTATTGGCGAACCAGTGTCCGAAAATATCGGGACTTGATTCCTCAAAATCAGTGGGATAGATTTTAATGGGACAGGTACCATTCGAATGGGCTAAAAATTAGCTTTCTCGTGGTATACCGTGCATAATGGCGCATCCTCTTTAAAAAAGGTAAACATTAATAACGGCGGCTGGGGTGTTGGGCAGCGTCAAAACTCGGGAAAATGATAATGGCCAGTATTGGCGAACCTGGGTCCGAAAATGTCGGGACTTGATTCCTCAAAATCAGTGGGAGCGATTTTAATGGGACACGTACCATTCGAATTGGCTAAAAATTAGCTTTCTTGTGGTATACCGTGCATAATGGCGCATCCTCTTGAAAAAAAGGTAAACAATAATGGCGGCTGGGGTATTGGGCAGCGTCAAAACTCGGGAAAATGATAATGGCCAGAATTGGCGAACCAAGATCCGAAAATATCGGTATTTGATTCCTCAAAATCAGTCGGAGCGATTTTAATGGGACAGGTACCATTCGAATGGGCTAAAAATTAGCTTTCTCGTGGTATACCGTGCATAATGGCGCATCCTCTTTAAAAAAGGTAAACATTAATAATGGCGGCTGGGGTATTGGCGAACCAGGGTCCGAAAATATCGGTATTTCATTCCTCAAAATCAATGGGACCGATTTAAATGGGACAGCTACCATTCGAATGGGCTAAAAATTAGCTTTCTCGTGGTATACCGTGCATAATGGCGCATCCTCTTGAAAAAAAGGTAAACAATAATGGCGGTGGGGTGTTGGGCACCGTCAAACCCGGGAAAATGATAATGGCCAGTATTGGCGAACCAGTGTCCGAAAATATCGGTATTTGATTCCTCAAAATCAGTGGGAGCGATTTTAATGGGACAGGTACCATTCGAATGGGCTAAAAATTAGCTTTCTCGTGGTATACCGTGCATAATGGCGCATCCTCTTGAAAAAGGTAAACTATAATGGCGGCTGTGGTATTGGGCAGCGGCAAACTCAGGGAAATGATAATGGCCAGTATTGGCGAACCAGGGTCCGAAAATGTCGGGACTTTATTCCTCAAAATCAGTGGGACCGATTTTAATGGGACAGGTACCATTCGAATTGGCTAAAAATTAGCTTTCTCGTGGTATACCGTGCATAATGGCGCATCCTCTTGAAAAAAAGATAAACAATAATGGCGGCTGGGGTGTTGGGCACCGTCAAAACTCGGGAAAATGATAATGGCCAGTATTGGCGAACCTGGGTCCGAAAATGTCGGGACTTGATTCCTCAAAATCAGTGGGAGCGATTTTAATGGGACACGTACCATTCGAATTGGCTAAAAATTAGCTTTCTTGTGGTATACCGTGCATAATGGCGCATCCTCTTGAAAAAAAGGTAAACAATAATGGCGGCTGGGGTATTGGGCAGCGTCAAAACTCGGGAAAATGATAATGGCCAGAATTGGCGAACCAGGATCCGAAAATATCGGTATTTGATTGCTCAAAATCAGTCGGAGCGATTTTAATGGGACAGGTACCATTCGAATGGGCGAAAAATTAGCTTTCTCGTGGTATACCGTGCATAATGTCGCATCCTCTTTAAAAAAAGGTAAACATTTATAATGGCGGCTGGGGTATTGGCGAACCAGGGTCCGAAAATATCGGTATTTCATTCCTCAAAATCAATGGGACCGATTTAAATGGGACAGCTACCATTCGAATGGGCTAAAAATTAGCTTTCTCGTGGTATACCGTGCATAATGGCGCATCCTCTTGAAAAAAAGGTAAACAATAATGGCGGGGGTGTTGGGCACCGTCAAACCCGGGAAAATGATAATGGCCAGTATTGGCGAACCAGTGTCCGAAAATATCGGTATTTGATTCCTCAAAATCAGTGGGAGCGATTTTAATGGGACAGGTACCATTGGAATTGGCTAAAAATTAGCTTTCTCGTGGTATACCGTGCATAATGACGCATCCTCTTGAAAAAAGGTAAACTATAATGGCGGCTGTGGTATTGGGCAGCGGCAAACCCAGGGAAATGATAATGGCCAGTATTGGCGAACCAGGGTCCGAAAATGTCGGGACTTTATTCCTCAAAATCAGTGGGACCGATTTTAATGGGACAGGTACCATTCGAATGGACTAAAAATTAGCTTTCTCGTGGTATACCGTACATAATGGCGCATCCTCTTGAAAAAAGATAAACAATAATGGCGGCTGGGGTGTTGGGCACCGTCAAACCCGGGAAAATGATAATGGCCAGTATTGGCGAACCAGTGTCCGAAAATATCGGTATTTGATTCCTCAAAATCAGTGGGAGCGATTTTAATGGGACACGTACCATTGGAATTGGCTAAAAATTAGCTTTCTCGTGGTATACCGTGCATAATGGCGCATCCTCTTGAAAAAAACGTAAACAATAATGGCGGCTGGACTGTTGGGCAGCATCAAACCCGGGAAAATGATAATGGCCAGTATTGGCGAACCAGTGTCCGAAAATATCGGGACTTGATTCCTCAAAATCAGTGGGATAGATTTTAATGGGACAGGTACCATTCGAATGGGCTAAAAATTAGCTTTCTCGTGGTATACCGTGCATAATGGCGCATCCTCTTTAAAAAAAGGTAAACATTAATAACGGCGGCTGGGGTGTTGGGCAGCGTCAAAACTCGGGAAAATGATAATGGCCAGTATTGGCGAACCTGGGTCCGAAAATGTCGGGACTTGATTCCTCAAAATCAGTGGGAGCGATTTTAATGGGACACGTACCATTCGAATTGGCTAAAAATTAGCTTTCTTGTGGTATACCGTGCATAATGGCGCATCCTCTTGAAAAAAAGGTAAACAATAATGGCGGCTGGGGTGTTGGGCACCGTCAAACCCGGGAAAATGATAATGGCCAGTATTGGCGAACCAGTGTCCGAAAATATCGGTATTTGATTCCTCAAAATCAGTGGGAGCGATTTTAATGGGACAGGTACCATTCGAATGGGCTAAATATTAGCTTTCTCGTGGTATACCGTGCATAATGGTGCATCCTCTTGAAAAAGGTAAACTTAATAATGGCGGCTGTGGTATTGGGCAGTGGCAAATTCAGGGAAATGATAATGGCCAGTATTGGCGAACCAGGGTCCGAAAATGTCGGGACTTTATTCCTCAAAATCAGTGGGACCGATTTTAATGGGACAGGTACCATTCGAATTGGCTAAAAATTAGCTTTCTCGTGGTATACCGTGCATAATGGCGCATCCTCTTGAAAAAAGATAAACAATAATGGCGGCTGGGGTGTTGGGCACCGTCAAACCCGGGAAAATGATAATGGCCAGTATTGGCGAACCAGTGTCCGAAAATATCGGTATTTGATTCCTCAAAATCAGTGGGAGCGATTTTAATGGGACAGGTACCATTCGAATGGGCTATAAATTAGCTTTCTCGTGGTATACCGTGCATAATGGCGCATCCTCTTTAAAAAAAGGTAAACATTAATAACGGCGGCTGGGGTGTTGGGCAGCGTCAAAACTCGGGAAAATGATAATGGCCAGTATTGGCGAACCAGGGTCCGAAAATGTCGGGACTTGATTCCTCAAAATCAGTGGGAGCGATTTTAATGGGACACGTACCTTTCGAATTGGCTAAAAATTAGCTTTCTTGTGGTATACCGTGCATAATGGCGCATCCTCTTGAAAAAAAGGTAAACAATAATGGCGGCTGGGGTATTGGGCAGCGTCAAAACTCGGGAAAATGATAATGGCCAGAATTGGCGAACCAGTGTCCGAAAATATCGGGACTTGATTCCTCAAAATCAGTGGGATAGATTTTAATGGGACAGGTACCATTCGAATGGGCTAAAAATTAGCTTTCTCGTGGTATACCGTGCATAATGGCGCATCCTCTTTAAAAAAAGGTAAACATTAATAACGGCGGCTGGGGTGTTGGGCAGCGTCAAAACTCGGGAAAATGATAATGGCCAGTATTGGCGAACCTGGGTCCGAAAATGTCGGGACTTGATTCCTCAAAATCAGTGGGAGCGATTTTAATGGGACACGTACCATTCGAATTGGCTAAAAATTAGCTTTCTTGTGGTATACCGTGCATAATGGCGCATCCTCTTGAAAAAAAGGTAAACAATAATGGCGGCTGGGGTATTGGGCAGCGTCAAAACTCGGGAAAATGATAATGGCCAGAATTGGCGAACCAGGATCCGAAAATATCGGTATTTGATTGCTCAAAATCAGTCGGAGCGATTTTAATGGGACAGGTACCATTCGAATGGGCTAAAAATTAGCTTTCTCGTGGTATACCGTGCATAATGTCGCATCCTCTTTAAAAAAATCCGAAAATATCGGTATTTCATTCCTCAAAATCAATGGGACCGATTTAAATGGGACAGCTACCATTCGAATGGGCTAAAAATTAGCTTTCTCGTGGTATACCGTGCATAATGGCGCATCCTCTTGAAAAAAAGGTAAACAATAATGGCGGGGGTGTTGGGCACCGTCAAACCCGGGAAAATGATAATGGCCAGTATTGGCGAACCAGTGTCCGAAAATATCGGTATTTGATTCCTCAAAATCAGTGGGAGCGATTTTAATGGGACAGGTACCATTGGAATTGGCTAAAAATTAGCTTTCTCGTGGTATACCGTGCATAATGACGCATCCTCTTGAAAAAAGGTAAACTATAATGGCGGCTGTGGTATTGGGCAGCGGCAAACCCAGGGAAATGATAATGGCCAGTATTGGCGAACCAGGGTCCGAAAATGTCGGGACTTTATTCCTCAAAATCAGTGGGACCGATTTTAATGGGACAGGTACCATTCGAATGGACTAAAAATTAGCTTTCTCGTGGTATACCGTACATAATGGCGCATCCTCTTGAAAAAAAGATAAACAATAATGGCGGCTGGGGTGTTGGGCACCGTCAAACCCGGGAAAATGATAATGGCCAGTATTGGCGAACCAGTGTCCGAAAATATCGGTATTTGATTCCTCAAAATCAGTGGGAGCGATTTTAATGGGACACGTACCATTGGAATTGGCTAAAAATTAGCTTTCTCGTGGTATACCGTGCATAATGGCGCATCCTCTTGAAAAAAACGTAAACAATAATGGCGGCTGGACTGTTGGGCAGCATCAAACCCGGGAAAATGATAATGGCCAGTATTGGCGAACCAGTGTCCGAAAATATCGGGACTTGATTCCTCAAAATCAGTGGGATAGATTTTAATGGGACAGGTACCATTCGAATGGGCTAAAAATTAGCTTTCTCGTGGTATACCGTGCATAATGGCGCATCCTCTTTAAAAAAGGTAAACATTAATAACGGCGGCTGGGGTGTTGGGCAGCGTCAAAACTCGGGAAAATGATAATGGCCAGTATTGGCGAACCTGGGTCCGAAAATGTCGGGACTTGATTCCTCAAAATCAGTGGGAGCGATTTTAATGGGACACGTACCATTCGAATTGGCTAAAAATTAGCTTTCTTGTGGTATACCGTGCATAATGGCGCATCCTCTTGAAAAAAAGGTAAACAATAATGGCGGCTGGGGTATTGGGCAGCGTCAAAACTCGGGAAAATGATAATGGCCAGAATTGGCGAACCAAGATCCGAAAATATCGGTATTTGATTCCTCAAAATCAGTCGGAGCGATTTTAATGGGACAGGTACCATTCGAATGGGCTAAAAATTAGCTTTCTTGTGGTATACCGTGCATAATGGCGCATCCTCTTTAAAAAAGGTAAACATTAATAATGGCGGCTGGGGTATTGGCGATCCAGGGTCCGAAAATATCGGTATTTCATTCCTCAAAATCAATGGGACCGATTTAAATGGGACAGCTACCATTCGAATGGGCTAAAAATTAGCTTTCTCGTGGTATACCGTGCATAATGGCGCATCCTCTTGAAAAAAAGGTAAACAATAATGGCGGGGGTGTTGGGCACCGTCAAACCCGGGAAAATGATAATGGCCAGTATTGGCGAACCAGTGTCCGAAAATATCGGTATTTGATTCCTCAAAATCAGTGGGAGCGATTTTAATGGGACAGGTACCATTCGAATGGGCTAAATATTAGCTTTCTCGTGGTATACCGTGCATAATGGTGCATCCTCTTGAAAAAGGTAAACTATAATGGCGGCTGTGGTATTGGGCAGTGGCAAATTCAGGGAAATGATAATGGCCAGTATTGGCGAACCAGGGTCCGAAAATGTCGGGACTTTATTCCTCAAAATCAGTGGGACCGATTTTAATGGGACAGGTACCATTCGAATTGGCTAAAAATTAGCTTTCTCGTGGTATACCGTGCATAATGGCGCATCCTCTTGAAAAAAAGATAAACAATAATGGCGGCTGGGGTGTTGGGCACCGTCAAAACTCGGGAAAATGATAATGGCCAGTATTGGCGAACCTGGGTCCGAAAATGTCGGGACTTGATTCCTCAAAATCAGTGGGAGCGATTTTAATGGGACACGTACCATTCGAATTGGCTAAAAATTAGCTTTCTTGTGGTATACCGTGCATAATGGCGCATCCTCTTGAAAAAAAGGTAAACAATAATGGCGGCTGGGGTATTGGGCAGCGTCAAAACTCGGGAAAATGATAATGGCCAGAATTGGCGAACCAGGATCCGAAAATATCGGTATTTGATTGCTCAAAATCAGTCGGAGCGATTTTAATGGGACAGGTACCATTCGAATGGGCGAAAAATTAGCTTTCTCGTGGTATACCGTGCATAATGTCGCATCCTCTTTAAAAAAAGGTAAACATTTATAATGGCGGCTGGGGTATTGGCGAACCAGGGTCCGAAAATATCGGTATTTCATTCCTCAAAATCAATGGGACCGATTTAAATGGGACAGCTACCATTCGAATGGGCTAAAAATTAGCTTTCTCGTGGTATACCGTGCATAATGGCGCATCCTCTTGAAAAAAAGGTAAACAATAATGGCGGGGGGGTTGGGCACCGTCAAACCCGGGAAAATGATAATGGCCAGTATTGGCGAACCAGTGTCCGAAAATATCGGTATTTGATTCCTCAAAATCAGTGGGAGCGATTTTAATGGGACAGGTACCATTGGAATTGGCTAAAAATTAGCTTTCTCGTGGTATACCGTGCATAATGACGCATCCTCTTGAAAAAAGGTAAACTATAATGGCGGCTGTGGTATTGGGCAGCGGCAAACCCAGGGAAATGATAATGGCCAGTATTGGCGAACCAGGGTCCGAAAATGTCGGGACTTTATTCCTCAAAATCAGTGGGACCGATTTTAATGGGACAGGTACCATTCGAATGGACTAAAAATTAGCTTTCTCGTGGTATACCGTACATAATGGCGCATCCTCTTGAAAAAAAGATAAACAATAATGGCGGCTGGGGTGTTGGGCACCGTCAAACCCGGGAAAATGATAATGGCCAGTATTGGCGAACCAGTGTCCGAAAATATCGGTATTTGATTCCTCAAAATCAGTGGGAGCGATTTTAATGGGACACGTACCATTGGAATTGGCTAAAAATTAGCTTTCTCGTGGTATACCGTGCATAATGGCGCATCCTCTTGAAAAAAAGGTAAACAATAATGGCGGCTGGGGTGTTGGGCAGCGTCAAACTCGGGAAAATGATAATGGCCAGTATTGGCGAACCAGGGTCCGAAAATATCGGTATTTGATTCCTCAAAATCAGTGGGAGCGATTTTAATGGGACAGGTACCATTCGAATTGGCTAAAAATTAGCTTTCTCGTGGTATACCGTGCATAATGGCGCATCCTCTTGAAAAAAGGTAAACAATAATGGCGGCTGGACTGTTGGGCAGCATCAAACCCGGGAAAATGATAATGGCCAGTATTGGCGAACCAGTGTCCGAAAATATCGGGACTTGATTCCTCAAAATCAGTGGGATAGATTTTAATGGGACAGGTACCATTCGAATGGGCTAAAAATTAGCTTTCTCGTGGTATACCGTGCATAATGGCGCATCCTCTTTAAAAAAGGTAAACATTAATAACGGCGGCTGGGGTGTTGGGCAGCGTCAAAACTCGGGAAAATGATAATGGCCAGTATTGGCGAACCTGGGTCCGAAAATGTCGGGACTTGATTCCTCAAAATCAGTGGGAGCGATTTTAATGGGACACGTACCATTCGAATTGGCTAAAAATTAGCTTTCTTGTGGTATACCGTGCATAATGGCGCATCCTCTTGAAAAAAGGTAAACAATAATGGCGGCTGGGGTATTGGGCAGCGTCAAAACTCGGGAAAATGATAATGGCCAGAATTGGCGAACCAAGATCCGAAAATATCGGTATTTGATTCCTCAAAATCAGTCGGAGCGATTTTAATGGGACAGGTACCATTCGAATGGGCTAAAAATTAGCTTTCTTGTGGTATACCGTGCATAATGGCGCATCCTCTTTAAAAAAGGTAAACATTAATAATGGCGGCTGGGGTATTGGCGATCCAGGGTCCGAAAATATCGGTATTTCATTCCTCAAAATCAATGGGACCGATTTAAATGGGACAGCTACCATTCGAATGGGCTAAAAATTAGCTTTCTCGTGGTATACCGTGCATAATGGCGCATCCTCTTGAAAAAAAGGTAAACAATAATGGCGGGGGTGTTGGGCACCGTCAAACCCAGGAAAATGATAATGGCCAGTATTGGCGAACCAGTGTCCGAAAATATCGGTATTTGATTCCTCAAAATCAGTGGGAGCGATTTTAATGGGACAGGTACCATTCGAATGGGCTAAAAATTAGCTTTCTCGTGGTATACCGTGCATAATGGTGCATCCTCTTGAAAAAGGTAAACTATAATGGCGGCTGTGGTATTGGGCAGTGGCAAATTCAGGGAAATGATAATGGCCAGTATTGGCGAACCAGGGTCCGAAAATGTCGGGACTTTATTCCTCAAAATCAGTGGGACCGATTTTAATGGGACAGGTACCATTCGAATTGGCTAAAAATTAGCTTTCTCGTGGTATACCGTGCATAATGGCGCATCCTCTTGAAAAAAGATAAACAATAATGGCGGCTGGGGTGTTGGGCACCGTCAAACCCGGGAAAATGATAATGGCCAGTATTGGCGAACCAGTGTCCGAAAATATCGGTATTTGATTCCTCAAAATCAGTGGGAGCGATTTTAATGGGACAGGTACCATTCGAATGGGCTATAAATTAGCTTTCTCGTGGTATACCGTGCATAATGGCGCATCCTCTTTAAAAAAAGGTAAACATTAATAACGGCGGCTGGGGTGTTGGGCAGCGTCAAAACTCGGGAAAATGATAATGGCCAGTATTGGCGAACCAGGGTCCGAAAATGTCGGGACTTGATTCCTCAAAATCAGTGGGAGCGATTTTAATGGGACACGTACCTTTCGAATTGGCTAAAAATTAGCTTTCTTGTGGTATACCGTGCATAATGGCGCATCCTCTTGAAAAAAAGGTAAACAATAATGGCGGCTGGGGTATTGGGCAGCGTCAAAACTCGGGAAAATGATAATGGCCAGAATTGGCGAACCAGTGTCCGAAAATATCGGGACTTGATTCCTCAAAATCAGTGGGATAGATTTTAATGGGACAGGTACCATTCGAATGGGCTAAAAATTAGCTTTCTCGTGGTATACCGTGCATAATGGCGCATCCTCTTTAAAAAAAGGTAAACAATAATAACGGCGGCTGGGGTGTTGGGCAGCGTCAAAACTCGGGAAAATGATAATGGCCAGTATTGGCGAACCAGGGTCCGAAAATGTCGGGTCTTGATTCCTCAAAATCAGTGGGAGCGATTTGAATGGGACACGTACCATTCGAATTGGCTAAAAATTAGCTTTCTTGTGGTATACCGTGCATAATGGCGCATCCTCTTGAAAAAAAGGTAAACAATAATGGCGGCTGGGGTATTGGGCAGCGTCAAAACTCGGGAAAATGATAATGGCCAGAATTGGCGAACCAGGATCCGAAAATATCGGTATTTGATTGCTCAAAATCAGTCGGAGCGATTTTAATGGGACAGGTACCATTCGAATGGGCTAAAAATTAGCTTTCTCGTGGTATACCGTGCATAATGGCGCATCCTCTTTAAAAAAAGGTAAACATTAATAATGGCGGCTGGGGTATTGGCGAACCAGGGTCCGAAAATTATCGTGTATTTGATTCCTCAAAATCAGTGGGAGCGATTTTAATGGGACAGGTACCATTCGAATGGGCTAAAAATTAGCTTTCTCGTGGTATACCGTGCATAATGGCGCATCCTCTTGAAAAAAGGTAAACTATAATGGCGGCTGTGGTATTGGGCAGCGGCAAACCCAGGGAAATGATAATGGCCAGTATTGGCGAACCAGGGTCCGAAAATATCGGGACTTTATTCCTCAAAATCAGTGGGACCGATTTTAATGGGACAGGTACCATTCGAATTGGCTAAAAATTAGCTTTCTCGTGGTATACCGTGCATAATGGCGCATCCTCTTGAAAAAAAGGTAAACAATAATGGCGGCTGGGGTGTTGGGCACCGTCAAACCCGGGAAAATGATAATGGCCAGTATTGGCGAACCAGTGTCCGAAAATATCGGTATTTGATTCCTCAAAATCAGTGGGAGCGATTTTAATGGGACAGGTACCATTCGAATGGGCTAAAAATTAGCTTTCTCGTGGTATACCGTGCATAATGGCGCATCCTCTTGAAAAAAAGGTAAACAATAATGGCGGCTGGGGTATTGGGCAGCGTCAAAACTCGGGAAAATGATAATGGCCAGAATTGGCGAACCAGGATCCGAAAATATCGGTATTTGATTCCTCAAAATCAGTCGGAGCGATTTTAATGGGACAGGTACCATTCGAATGGGCGAAAAATTAGCTTTCTCGTGGTATACCGTGCATAATGTCGCATCCTCTTTAAAAAAAGGTAAACATTTATAATGGCGGCTGGGGTATTGGCGAACCAGGGTCCGAAAATATCGGTATTTCATTCCTCAAAATCAATGGGACCGATTTAAATGGGACAGCTACCATTCGAATGGGCTAAAAATTAGCTTTCTCGTGGTATACCGTGCATAATGGCGCATCCTCTTGAAAAAAGGTAAACAATAATGGCGGCTGGGGTGTTGGGCACCGTCAAACCCGGGAAAATGATAATGGCCAGTATTGGCGAACCAGTGTCCGAAAATATCGGTATTTGATTCCTCAAAATCAGTGGGAGCGATTTTAATGGGACAGGTACCATTCGAATGGGCTAAAAATTAGCTTTCTCGTGGTATACCGTGCATAATGACGCATCCTCTTGAAAAAAGGTAAACTATAATGGCGGCTGTGGTATTGGGCAGCGGCAAACCCAGGGAAATGATAATGGCCAGTATTGGCGAACCAGGGTCCGAAAATGTCGGGACTTTATTCCTCAAAATCAGTGGGACCGATTTTAATGGGACAGGTACCATTCGAATGGACTAAAAATTAGCTTTCTCGTGGTATACCGTACATAATGGCGCATCCTCTTGAAAAAAGATAAACAATAATGGCGGCTGGGGTGTTGGGCACCGTCAAACCCGGGAAAATGATAATGGCCAGTATTGGCGAACCAGTGTCCGAAAATATCGGTATTTGATTCCTCAAAATCAGTGGGAGCGATTTTAATGGGACACGTACCATTGGAATTGGCTAAAAATTAGCTTTCTCGTGGTATACCGTGCATAATGGCGCATCCTCTTGAAAAAAACGTAAACAATAATGGCGGCTGGACTGTTGGGCAGCATCAAACCCGGGAAAATGATAATGGCCAGTATTGGCGAACCAGTGTCCGAAAATATCGGGACTTGATTCCTCAAAATCAGTGGGATAGATTTTAATGGGACAGGTACCATTCGAATGGGCTAAAAATTAGCTTTCTCGTGGTATACCGTGCATAATGGCGCATCCTCTTTAAAAAAGGTAAACATTAATAACGGCGGCTGGGGTGTTGGGCAGCGTCAAAACTCGGGAAAATGATAA
Source organism: Drosophila parabipectinata (assembly GCA_018153455.1). Lineage (NCBI taxonomy): Eukaryota > Metazoa > Arthropoda > Insecta > Diptera > Drosophilidae > Drosophila > Drosophila parabipectinata. Next base: position 117,061 of record JAECYA010000205.1, read on the forward strand.
TGGCCAGTATTGGCGAACCTGGGTCCGAAAATGTCGGGACTTGATTCCTCAAAATCAGTGGGAGCGATTTTAATGGGACACGTACCATTCGAATTGGCTAAAAATTAGCTTTCTTGTGGTATACCGTGCATAATGGCGCATCCTCTTGAAAAAAGGTAAACAATAATGGCGGCTGGGGTATTGGGCAGCGTCAAAACTCGGGAAAATGATAATGGCCAGAATTGGCGAACCAAGATCCGAAAATATCGGTATTTGATTCCTCAAAATCAGTCGGAGCGATTTTAATGGGACAGGTACCATTCGAATGGGCTAAAAATTAGCTTTCTTGTGGTATACCGTGCATAATGGCGCATCCTCTTTAAAAAAGGTAAACATTAATAATGGCGGCTGGGGTATTGGCGATCCAGGGTCCGAAAATATCGGTATTTCATTCCTCAAAATCAATGGGACCGATTTAAATGGGACAGCTACCATTCGAATGGGCTAAAAATTAGCTTTCTCGTGGTATACCGTGCATAATGGCGCATCCTCTTGAAAAAAGGTAAACAATAATGGCGGGGGTGTTGGGCACCGTCAAACCCGGAAAAAAAAAAAGGCCAATTTTGGGGAACCAGTGTCCGAAAATATCGGTATTTGATTCCTCAAAAAT
>JAECYA010000206.1:0-160031 GCA_018153455.1 Drosophila parabipectinata
TGGTTTTTTTTTTTGGTATTTTTTAAATTTTGGTATTTTTTTTTTAAATTTTGGAATTTTTTTTTAAATTTTGGTAGTTTTTGTATTGTATTGTTGGTTTTTTTTTTAAACTTTGGTATTTTTCTTTTAAATTTTGGTATTTTGAATTTTTGGTATTTTTGGTATTTTTTAAATTTTGGTATTTTTTGGTATTTTTTAAATTTTGGTATTTTTTAAATTTTGGTATTTTTTATTTTTTTTTAAATTTTGGTTTTTTTTAAATTTTGGTATTTTTTGGTATTTTTTTAAATTTTGGTATTTTTGGTATATTTTTTTAAATTTTGGTGTTTTTTTTAAATTTTGGTATTTTTTAGTATTTTTTAAATTTATTTTCTTTTAAATTTTAGTTATTTTTGCATTTTGGTATTTTTTTAAATTTTGGTGTTTTTTTTTTTTGAGTTTTTTTAGTTTTTTTTGGTATTTTTTGGTATTTTGTTGTATTTTTTTAAATTTTGGTATTTTTTGGTATTTTTTGTATTTTTTGGTTTTTTTTATTTTTGGTATTTTTTTTAATTTTTTGGCATTTTTTTGGTATTTTTGTTTTTTTGATTTTTTTTTTAAATTTTGGTATTTTTTGGTGTTTTTCTTTTTAAATTTTGGTTTTTTTTTTAAATTTTGGTATTTTTTGGTATTTTTTAAATTTTGGTATTTTTTTTTAAATTTTGGATTTTTCTTTTAAATTTTGGTAGTTTTTTTGTATTGTATTGTTGGTATTTTTTAAACTTTGGTATTTTTTCTTTTAAATTTTGGTTTTTTTTGAATTTTTGGTTTTTTTGGTATTTTTTTAATTTTATTTTTGTTTTTTTTTGGTATTTTCTTGCTATTTTTTGGTATTGTTTGGTGTTATTTGGTATTTTTTGGTATTTTTTTATATTTCGGTGAGGTGAGAGAACTTTGGCTTATAAAGCACCATCTGTTGGACGGAAATTTTTGCAGCATCTTTGGTAGACTTATAAAAGCGCCATCTGTTGGTCGGTAAGTTTTTACAGCATCTTTGGTAGACTTATAAATGCGCCATCTGTTGGTCGGTAATTATTGGCCGTGCCTGACGAAGGAAAACCGGACCAGTCGGAGTGCTGGAGGTATTTTTTTAAATTTTGGTATTTTTGGTATTTTTTTTAAATTTTGGTATTTTTTGGTATTTTTTTTTAAATTTTGGTATTTTTTTGTATTTTTTGATATTTTTTTAAATTGTGGTATTTTTTTTGTATTTTTTGATATTTTTTTTAATTTTGATATTTTTTGGTATTTTTTGGTATTTTTTGGTATTTTTTAAATTTTAGATTTTCTTTTAAATTTTGGTATTTTTGGTATTTTTGGTATTTTTTTTTTAATTAAGTTATTTTTTTTTAAATTTTGGTAATTTTTGGTATTTTTTTGGCATTTTTTCTTTTAAATTTTGGTATTTTTTGTATTGTTTTTGTATTTTTTGGTATTTTTGTATTTTGGTGGTTATTTTTTGGTACTTTTTGGTATTTTTTAAATTTTGGTATTTTTTGGTATTTTTTGATATTTTTTTTTAAATTTTGGTTTTTTTTAAATTTTGGTATTTTTTTAAATTTTGGTATTTTTTTTTGTATTTTTGATACTTTTTTTAAATTTGGTGTTTTTTTGTATTTTTTAAATTTTGGTATTTTTTTAAATTTTGGTATTTTTTTTTAAATTTTGAAATTTTCTTTTAAATTTTGTTATTTGTTTTGGTATTGTATTGTTGGTATTTTTTTTAATTTTGGTATTTTTCTTTTAAATTTTGATATTTTTTGTATTTTTGGTTTTTTTTTAAATTTTGGTATTTTTTTTAAATTTTGGTATTTTTTGATATTTTTTGGTATTTTTTGGTAGTTTTTTGGTATTTTTGTGTTTTTTTTTAATTTTGGTATTTTTGGAATTTTTTTAAATTTTGGTATTTTTTTTAAATTTTGGTATTTTTTGGTATTTTTTTTAAATTTTGGTTTTTTTTTTTTAAATTTTGGTATTTTTTTAGTTATTTTTTAAATTTTGGTATTTTTTTTAAATTTTGGAATTTTTCTTTTAAATTTTGGTAGTTTTGTATTGTATTGTTGGTATTTTTTTTAAACTTTTGTATTTTTCTTTTAAATTTTGGTATTTTTTGAATTTTTGGTATATTTTTGTTTTTTTTTTAAATTTTATTTTTGTTATTTTTTTGGTATTTTCTTGCTATTTTTTGGTACTGTTTTGGTATTTATTTGGTATTTTTGGTATTTTTTTTATATTTCGGTGAGTGAGAGAACTTTGAGCTTATAAAGCACCATCTGTTGGACGGAAATTTTGCAGCATCTTTGGTAGACTTATAAAAGCGCCATCTGTTGGTCGGTAAGTTTTTACAGCATCTTTGGTAGACTTATAAATGCGCCATCTGTTGGTCGGTAATTATTGGCCGTGCCCTGACGAAGGAAAACCGAAGCCAGTCAGTGCTGGAGGTATTTTTTTAAATTTTGGTATTTTTTGGTATTTTTTTAAATTTTGGTATTTTTTTGGTATTTTTTAAATTTTGGTATTTTTTTTTGTATTTTTGATATTTTTTTTTAAATTTTGGTATTTTTTTTAAATTTTGGTATTTTTTTAAATTTTGGTATTTTTTGATATTTTTTGGTATTTTTTGGTAGTTTTTGGTATTTGTTTGGTATTTTTTTAAATTTTGGTTTTTTTTGGTATTTTGGTATTTTTGGTTTTTTTGGTTTTTTTTAATTTTTTGGTTTTTTTTAAATTTTGGTATTTTTGGTATTTTTTGTATTTTTGGTATTTTTTAATTTTTTTTTTTTAATTTTGGTATTTTTTTTAAATTTTGGTATTTTTTAAATTTTGAAATTTTTCTTTTAATTTTGTTATTTGTTTTGTATTGTATTGTTGGTATTTTTTTTAAATTTTGGTGTTTTTTTTGGTATTTATTTTGGTATTTTTTGGTATTTTTTGGTATTTTTTTATATTTCGGTGAGTGAGAGAACTTTGAGCTTATAAAGCACCATCTGTTGGACGGAAATTTTGCAGCATCTTTGGTAGACTTATAAAAGCGCCATCTGTTGGTCGGTAAGTTTTTACAGCATCTTTGGTAGACTTATAAATGCGCCATCTGTTGGTCGGTAATTATTGGCCGTGCCTGACGAAGGAAAACCAGAGCCAGTCGGAGTGCTGGAGGTATTTTTTTAAATTTTGGTATTTTTTTTAAATTTTGGTATTTTTTTTAATTTTGGTATTTTTTTGTATTTTTTGATATTTTTTATTTTTTTAAATTTTGGTGTTTTTTGGTTTTTTTTTTAAATTTTGGTATTTTTGGTATTTTTTTGATTTAGATTTTTTTTTTAAATTTTAGTGAATTTTGGTATTTTTGTGGCATTTTTCTTTTAAATTTTGGTTTTTTAGTATTGTTTTTGTATTTTTGGTTTTTTTGTATTTTTATGGTATTTTTTTTGGTACTTTTTGGTTATTTTTTTAAATTTTGGTATTTTTTTTGTATTTTTGATATTTTTTTTTAATTTTGGGTATTTTTAGTATTTTTGGTATTTTTTGGTATTTTTTTTAAATTTTTAGATTTTCTTTTAAATTTTGGTATTTTTTTGGTATTTTTGATAGTTTTTTTTAATTTGGATTTTTTTTTTAAATTTTAGTGAATTTTTTGTATTTTTGTGACATTTTTCTTTTAAATTTTGGTTTTTTTGGTGTTTTTTTGTATTTTTTGGTATTTTTGTATTTTTTTGGGTATTTTTGTACTTTTTGTATTTTTTTAAATTTTGGTATTTTTTTTAATTTTTTGATTTTTTTTTTAAATTTTGGTATTTTTTGGTATTTTTTTTAAATTTTGGTATTTTTTAAAATTTTGGTATTTTTTAGATTTTTTTTAAATTTTGGTTATTTTTTTTAAATTTTGGTATTTTTTTGTATTTTTTGATTATTTTTTAAATTTTGGTGTTTTTATTTTTTTAAATTTTGGTTTTTTTTAAATTTTGGTATTTTTTTTTTAAATTTTGTTATTTTTTTAAATTTTGAAATTTTTCTTTTAAATTTTGTTATTTGTTTTGGTATTGTATTGTTGGTATTTTATTTTTAAATTTTGGTATTTTTCTTTTAAATTTTGGTATTTTTTGTATTTTTGGTTTTTTTTTTTAAATTTTGGTATTTTTATATTTTGGAATTTTGATTTTTTGGTATTTTTGGTATTTTTTTGGTATTTGTTTGGTATTTTTTAAATTTTGGTGTTTTTTGGTATTTTTGGTATTTTTGGTTTTTTTGGTATTTTTTGGTATTTTTTTTTAAATTTTGGTTTTTTTGTATTTTTGGTATTTTTTGGTATTTTTGGTATTTTTTTTAAATTTTGGTTTTTTTTTGTATTTTTGGTTTTTATATTTTTGGTATTTTTTTAAATTTTGGTTTTTTTTTAAATTTTGGTATTTTTTGGTATTTTTTAAATTTTGGATTTTTCTTTTAAATTTTGGTATTTTTTTGGCATTTTTTGGTTTTTTTCTTTTAAATTTAGGTTATTTTTGGTATTGTTTTTGTATTTTTGGTATTTTTTGTATTTTGTGGTATTTTTTTGGTACTTTTTGGTATTTTTTTTAAATTTTGGTATTTTTTTGGTATTTTTTTGGTATTTTTTTAATTTAAGTTGTTTTTTTAAATTTTTGGTTTTTGTTGGTATTTTTTGGTATTTTTTAAATTTTGTGTTTTTTTTTTTGGTTTTTTTTAAATTTTGGTATTTTTGGTTTTTTTTTAATTTTTAAATTTTTGGTTTTTTTTGGTTTTTTGTATTTTTTGGTATTTTTGGTATTTTTGGTATTTTTTTTTTAAATTTTGGTATTTTTTGGTATTTTTTCAATTTTGGTTTTTTTTTAAATTTTGGTATTTTTGGTATTTTTTAAATTTTGGTGTTTTTTTTAAATTTTGGTATTTTTTGGTATTTTCTTTTAAATTTTGGTATTTTTGGTATTTTTTTTAAATTTTGGTTTTTTTTTAAATTTTGGTATTTTTGGTATTTTTTTTTCAATTTTGGTATTTTTTTTAAATTTTATTATTTTTTTTAAATTTTGGTTTTTTTTTAAATTTTGGTATTTTTTGGTATTTTTTTAAATTTTGGTATTTTTTGGTATATTTTTTTAAATTTTGGTATTTTTTTAAATTTTGGTATTTTTGGAATTTTTTTAAATTTTGGTATTTTTTTTTAAATTTTGCATTTTTTTTTTTTTTTTTTTTTTTTTGGTATTTTTAATTATTTTTTGGTGTTTTTTGGTATTTTTTTTTTTGGTATTTTTTTAAATTTTGGTATTTTTGGTATTTTTTTGTATTTTTTGGTATTTTTTGGTGTTTTTGGCATTTTTTTTAAATTTTGGTATTTTTGGTATTTTTTTCAATTTTGGTATTTTTTTAAATTTTGGTATTTTTTGGTATTTTTTTAAATTTTGGTTTTTTTTTTTTAAATTTTGGTATTTTTTGGTATTTTTTTAAATTTTGGTATTTTTTTTTAAATTTTGGATTTTCTTTTAAATTTTGGTAGTTTTTTGTATTGTATTGTTGGTATTTTTTTTAAACTTTGGTATTTTTCTTTTAAATTTTGGTATTTTTTAATTTTTGGTATTTTTTGGTATTTTTTTAATTTTATTTTTTGTTATTTTTTTGGTATTTTCTTGCTATTTTTTGGTATTGTTTAGTTATTTTTGGTATTTTTTGGTATTTTTTTATATTTCGGTGAGTGAGAGAACTTTTGGGCTTATAAAGCACCATCTGTTGGACGGAAATTTTTGCAGCATCTTTGGTAGACTTATAAAAGCGCCATCTGTTGGTCGGTAAGTTTTTACAGCATCTTTGGTAGACTTATAAATGCGCCATCTGTTGGTCGGTAATTATTGGCCGTGCCTGACGAAGGAAAACCGGAGCCAGTCGGAGTGCTGGAGGTATTTTTTTAAATTTTGGTATTTTTGGTATTTTTTTAAATTTTGGTATTTTTTGGTTTTTTTAAATTTTGGTATTTTTTTGTATTTTTTGATATTTTTTTAAATTGTGGTATTTTGTTTTTGTATTTTTGATATTTTTTTTAATTTTGGTATTTTTTGGTTTTTTTTGGTATTTTTGGTTATTTTTTAAATTTTAGATTTTTCTTTTAAATTTTGGTATTTTTTTGGTATTTTGGTATTTTTTTTTAATTAAGTTATTTTTTTAAATTTTGGTAATTTTTGGTATTTTTGTGGCATTTTTCTTTTAAATTTGGTATTTTGGTATTTTTTGGTATTTTTTGGTATTTTTTGGTATTTTTTAAATTTTGGTATTTTTTAAATTTTGGTATTTTTTTGGTATTTTTGTTATTTTTTTTAAATTTTGGTTTTTTTTTTTTTAAATTTTGGTATTTTTTAAATTTTGGTATTTTTTTGTATTTTTTGATATTTTTTTTAAATTTTGGTGTTTTTTGGTATTTTTTTTTAAATTTTGGTATTTTTTAAATTTTGGTATTTTTTAAATTTTGAAATTTTTCTTTTAAATTTTGTTATTTGTTTTTGGTATTGTATTGTTGGTATTTTTTTAAATTTTGGTATTTTTCTTTTAAATTTTGGTATTTTTGTATTTTTTGGTATTTTTTTTTAAATTTTGGTATTTTTTTTTTAAATTTTGGTATTTTTTGATATTTTTGGTATTTTTGGTAGTTTTTTGGTATTTTTTGGTTTTTTTTTTAATTTTGGTATTTTTTAGATTTTTTTTTAAATTTTGGTATTTTTTTTTAAATTTTGGTATTTTTTGGTATTTTTTTTTAAATTTTTTTTTTTTTTAAATTTTGGTATTTTTTGGTATTTTTTTAAATTTTGGTATTTTTTTAAATTTTGGATTTTTCTTTTAAATTTTGGTAGTTTTTGTATTGTATTGTTGGTATTTTTTTAAACTTTTGTATTTTTCTTTTAAATTTTGGTATTTTTGAATTTTTGGTATTTTTTGGTATTTTTTTTAATTTTATTTTTTGTTATTTTTTTGGTATTTTCTTGCTATTTTTTGGTATTGTTTGGTATTTATTTGGTATTTTTGGTATTTTTTTATATTTCGGTGAGTGAGAGAACTTTGAGCTTATAAAGAAAAAGCACCATCTGTTGGACGGAAATTTTGCAGCATCTTTGGTAGACTTATAAAAGCGCCATCTGTTGGTCGGTAAGTTTTTACAGCATCTTTGGTAGACTTATAAATGCGCCATCTGTTGGTCGGTAATTATTGGCCGTGCCTGACGAAGGATTTTTTAAATTTTGGTATTTTTGGTATTTTTTTAAATTTTGGTATTTTTTGGTATTTTTTAAATTTTGGTATTTTTTTGTATTTTTTGATATTTTTTTTTTAAATTTTGGTATTTTTTTAATTTTGGTATTTTTTTTTTTTAAATTTTAAATTTTTGTTTTTGGTATTTTTTGGTAGTTTTTTAGTTTTTTATTTTGGTATTTTTTAAATTTTGGTGTTTTTGGTATTTTGGTATTTTTGGTTTTTTTTTATGTATTTTTTTGGTTTTTTTTTAAATTTTGGTATTTTTTGTTTTTTTTGTATTTTTGGTATTTTTTGGTATTTTTGGTTTTTTTTTAATTTTGGTTTTTTTTTAAATTTTAGATTTTTGATATTTTTTGGTATTTTTTTGGTAGTTTTTGGTATTTGTTTGGTTTTTTTTTAAATTTTGGTTTTTTTTTGGTATTTTGTATTTTTTGGTTTTTTTTTGGTATTTTTTGGTATTTTTTGGTATTTTTTTTTAAATTTTTGGTATTTTTTGGTTTTTTTGTATTTTTTGGTATTTTTTGGTATTTTTGGTATTTTTTTTTTTGAATTTTGGTATTTTTGGTATTTTTTAAATTTTGGTATTTTTTTTAAATTTTGATATTTTTTGGTATTTTTTTTAAATTTTGTTTTTTTTTTTTTTAAATTTTGGTATTTGTTTGGTATTTTTTAAATTTTGGTATTTTTTGGTATTTTTTTTAAATTTTAGATTTTTTCTTTTAAATTTTGGTAGTTTTTTATTGTATTGTTGGTATTTTTTTTTTTAACTTTGGTATTTTTCTTTTAAATTTTGGTATTTTTTTGAATTTTTGGTTTTTTTTTTTAAATTTTGGAATTTTTCTTTTAAATTTTGGTAGTTTTTGTATTGTATTGTTGGTATTTTTTTAAATTTTGGTATTTTTCTTTTAAATTTTGGTATTTTTTGTATTTTTTGGTATATTTTTTTTAAATTTTGGTATTTTTTTAAATTTTGGTTTTTTTTTTAAATTTTGGTATTTTTAGATTTTTTTTAAATTTTGGTATTTTTCTTTTAAATTTTGGTATTTTTTGCATTTTGGTATTTTTTTAAATTTTGGTGTTTTTTTGGTATTTTTGGTATTTTTGGTATTTTTGGTATTTTTGGTATTTTTTGGTATTTTTTAAATTTTGGTATTTTTTGGTATTTTTTTGTATTTTTTTGGTATTTTTGGTATTTTTGGTATTTTTTTTAAATTTTGGTATTTTTTTATTTTTTTTCAATTTTGGTATTTTTTTAAATTTTGGTATTTTTGTATTTTTTTTTTTAAATTTTGGTTTTTTTTTAAATTTTGGTATTTGTTTGGTATTTTTTAAATTTTGGTATTTTTTTGGTATTTTTTTTAAATTTTGGAATTTTCTTTTAAATTTTGGTAGTTTTTGTATTGTATTGTTGGTATTTTTTTTTAACTTTGGTATTTTTCTTTTAAATTTTGGTATTTTTTTGAATTTTTTGGTATTTTTTTTTAAATTTTGGATTTTTCTTTTAATTTTGGTAGTTTTTTGTATTGTATTGTTGGTATTTTTTTTTAAATTTTGGTATTTTTCTTTTAAATTTTGTTATTTTTTGTATTTTTGGTATTTTTTTTTAAATTTTGGTATTTTTTAAATTTTGGTATTTTTTTTTTAAATTTTGGTATTTTTTTGGATTTTTTTTTTAAATTTTGGTATTTTTCTTTTAAATTTTGGTTTTTTTTGCATTTTTGGTATTTTTTTAAATTTTGGTGTTTTTGGTATTTTGGTATTTTTGGTATTTTTGGTATTTTTTTAAATTTTGGTATTTTTTTGGTATTTTTTTTGTATTTTTTAATTTTTTTGGTATTTTTGGTAATTTTTTTAAATTTTGGTATTTTTGGTATTTTTTTTTCAGTTTTGGTATTTTTTTTTAAATTTTGGTATTTTTTTGGTATTTTTTTTAAATTTTGGTTTTTTTAAATTTTGGTATTTTTTGGTATTTTTTTTAAATTTTGGTTTTTTTTAAATTTTGGTATTTTTTGGATTTTTTTTAAATTTTGGTATTTTTCTTTTAAATTTTGGTATTTTTGCATTTTTGGTATTTTTTTAAATTTTGGTGTTTTTTTTGGTATTTGTGGTGTTTTTTGGTATTGTTTTTTGGTATTTTTTTATTTTTTTTTTTTTTAAATTTTGGTATTTTTTGTATTTTTTTGTATTTTTTGGTATTTTTTGGTATTTTTTGGCATTTTTTTTAAATTTTGGTATTTTTGGTATTTTTTTCAATTTTGGTATTTTTTTTAATTTTTGTATTTTTTTTTTAAATTTTGGTTTTTTTTTTTTTAAATTTTGGTATTTTTTGGTATTTTTTTAAATTTTGGTATTTTTTTTAAATTTTGGATTTTCTTTTAAATTTTGGTAGTTTTTGTATTGTATTGTTGGTATTTTTTTAAACTTTGGTATTTTATTTTAAATTTTGGTATTTTTTGAATTTTTGGTATTTTTTATTTTTTTTTTAATTTTATTTTTTGTTATTTTTTTTGTATTTTCTTGCTTTTTTTTGGTGTGTTTGGTATTTATTTGGTATTTTTGGTATTTTTTTTCATATTTCGGTGAGTGAGAGAACTTTGAGCTTATAAAGCACCATCTGTTGGACGGAAATTTTTGCAGCATCTTTGGTAGACTTATAAAAGCGCCATCTGTTGGTCGGTAAGTTTTTACAGCATCTTTGGTAGACTTATAAATGCGCCATCTGTTGGTCGGTAATTATTGGCCGTGCCTGACGAAGGAAAACCGGACCAGTCAGGTGCTGGAGGTATTTTTTTAAATTTTGGTATTTTTGGTATTTTTTTAAATTTTGGTATTTTTTGGTATTTTTTTTAAATTTTGGTATTTTTTTGTATTTTTGATATTTTTTTAAATTTTGGTATTTTTGGTATTTTTTAAATTTTGGTATTTTTTTTTAAATTTGGTATTTTTTTATATTTTTTGATATTTTTTTTTAATTTTGGTATTTTTTGGTATTTTTTTGGTATTTTTTGGTATTTTTTTAAATTTTAGATTTTTTTTAAATTTTGGTATTTTTGGTGATTATTTGGTTTTTTTTTTTTAATTAAGTTTATTTTTTTTTAAATTTTGGTAATTTTTGGTATTTTTTTGTGGCATTTTTCTTTTAAATTTTGGTATTTTTGGTATTGTTTTTGTATTTTTATATTTTTTTGTATTTTTGTGGTATTTTTTTTTGGTATTTTCTTGCTATTTTTTGGTATTGTTTGGTATTTATTTGGTATTTTTTTGGTATTTTTTTATATTTCGGTGAGTGAGAGAACTTTGAGCTTATAAAGCACCATCTGTTGGACGGAAATTTTGCAGCATCTTTGGTAGACTTATAAAAGCGCCATCTGTTGGTCGGTAAGTTTTTACAGCATCTTTGGTAGACTTATAAATGCGCCATCTGTTGGTCGGTAATTATTGGCCGTGCCTGACGAAGGAAAACCGGAGCCAGTCGGAGTGCTGGAGGTATTTTTTTTAAATTTTGGTATTTTTGGTATTTTTTTGAATTTTTGGTATTTTTGGTATTTTTTTCAATTTTGGTATTTTTTTTTAAATTTTGGTATTTTTTGGTTTTTTTTTAAATTTTGGTTTTTTTTTAAATTTTGGTATTTGTTTGGTATTTTTTTGGTATTATTTTTTTAAATTTTGGAATTTTTCTTTTAAATTTTGGTAGTTTTTGTATTGTATTGTTGGTTTTTTTTTTTAACTTTGGTATTTTTCTTTTAAATTTTGGTATTTTTTTGAATTTTTTGGTATTTTTTTTAAATTTTGGAATTTTTCTTTTAAATTTTGGTAGTTTTTTGTATTGTATTGTTGGTATTTTTTTAAATTTTGGTATTTTTCTTTTAAATTTTGGTATTTTTTTGTATTTTTGGTATATTTTTTTTAAATTTTGGTATTTTTTTTAAATTTTGGTATTTTTTTTTAAATTTTGGTATTTTTAGATTTTTTTTTAAATTTTGGTATTTTTCTTTTAAATTTTGGTATTTTTTTGCATTTTTGTTTTTTTTAAATTTTGGTGTTTTTGGTATTTTGGTATTATTTTTTGGTATTTTTTGTATTTTTGGTTTTTTTAAATTTTGGTATTTTTGGTATTTTTTTGTATTTTTGGTATTTTTGGTATTTTTTGGTATTTTTTTTAAATTTTAGTGTTTTTTGGTTTTTTTCAATTTTGGTATTTTTTTAAATTTTGGTATTTTTTGGTATTTTTTTAAATTTTGGTTTTTTTTTTTAAATTTTGGTATTTTTGGTATTTTTTTAAATTTTGGTATTTTTTGGTATATTTTTTTAAATTTTGGTTTTTTTTTAAATTTTGGTATTTTTAGAATTTTTTTTTTTAAATTTTGGTTTTTTCTTTTAAATTTTAGATTTTTTTGCATTTTTGGTATTTTTTAAATTTTGGTTTTTTTGGTATTTTTGGTATTTTTTGGTATTTTTTGGTATTTTTTAAATTTTGGTATTTTTTTTGTATTTTTGATTATTTTTGGTAATTTTTGGTATTTTTTTAAATTTTATTATTTTTTGGTATTTTTTTTTGTATTTTTTGGTGTTTTTTGGTATTTTTTTAAATTTTGGTATTTTTGGTATTTTTTTTTTCAATTTTGGTTTTTTTTTAAATTTTGGTATTTTTGGTTTTTTTTTTTAAATTTTGGTTTTTTTTTTAAATTTTGGTATTTGTTTGGTATTTTTTAAATTTTGGTATTTTTTTTGGTATTTTTTTTTAAAATTTTGGAATTTTTCTTTTAAGTTTTGGTAGTTTTTGTATTGTATTGTTGGTATTTTTTTTTTAACTTTGGTATTTTTCTTTTAAATTTTGGTATTTTTTTGAATTTTTTGGTATTTTTTTTTAAATTTTAGATTTTTCTTTTAAATTTTGGTAGTTTTTGTATTGTATTGTTGGTATTTTTTTTAAATTTTGGTATTTTTCTTTTTAAATTTTGGTATTTTTTTGTATTTTTTGGTATTTTTTTTAAAATTTTGGTATTTTTTAAATTTTGGTATTTTTTTTAAATTTTGGTATTTTTTGATTTTTTAAATTTTGGTATTTTTCTTTTAAATTTTGGTATTTTTGCATTTTTGGTATTTTTTTAAATTTTGTGTTTTTTTGGTATTTTTGGTATTTTTTGGTATTTTTGGTATTTTTTTAAATTTTGGTATTTTTTGATTTTTTCAATTTTGGTATTTTTTTTAAATTTTGGTATTTTTTGGTATTTTTTTTTAAATTTTGGTATTTTTTTGGTATTTTTTTAAATTTTGGTATTTTTTTGGTATATTTTTTTTAAATTTTGTATTTTTTTTAAATTTTGGTATTTTTTGGATTTTTTTTTAAATTTTGGTATTTTTCTTTTAAATTTTGTATTTTTTTGCATTTTTGGTATTTTTTTAAATTTTGGTGTTTTTTTTGGTATTTTGGTATTTTTTGGTATTTTTTTTTGGTTTTTTGGTATTTTTTGGTATTTTTTTTTAAATTTTGGTATTTTTGGTATTTTTTTTAAATTTTAGATTTTTCTTTTAAATTTTGGTAGTTTTGTATTGTATTGTTGGTATTTTTTTTAAACTTTGGTATTTTTCTTTTAAATTTTGGTATTTTTTTGAATTTTTGGTATTTTTTTGGTTTTTTTTTTTAATTTTATTTTTTGTTATTTTTTTTGGTATTTTCTTGCTATTTTTGGTATTGTTTGGTATTTATTTGGTATTTTTTGGTATTTTTTTTATATTTCGGTGAGTGAGAGAACTTTGAGCTTATAAAGCACCATCTGTTGGACGGAAATTTTTGCAGCATCTTTGGTAGACTTATAAAAGCGCCATCTGTTGGTCGGTAAGTTTTTACAGCATCTTTGGTAGACTTATAAATGCGCCATCTGTTGGTCGGTAATTATTGGCCGTGCCTGACGAAGGAAAACCGGAGCCAGTCAGGTGCTGGAGGTATTTTTTTAAATTTTGGTATTTTTGGTTTTTTTTTTAAATTTTGGTATTTTTTTGTATTTTTTTTAAATTTTGGTATTTTTTTTGTATTTTTGATATTTTTTTTAATTGTGGTATTTTTTTGTATTTTTTGATATTTTTTTTTAATTTTGGTATTTTTTTGGTATTTTTTGGTATTTTTTGGTATTTTTTTAAATTTTAGATTTTCTTTTAAATTTTGGTATTTTTGGTGTATTTTGGTATTTTTTTTTTTTTAATTAAGGTATTTTTTTTTTAATTTTGGTAATTTTTTGGTTTTTTGTGGCATTTTTTCTTTTAAATTTTGGTATTTTTTGGTGTGTTTTTGTATTTTTGGTATTTTTTGTATTTTTGTGGTATTTTTTGGTACTTTTTGGTATTTTTTTTTAAATTTTGCTATTTTTTTGGTATTTTTTGATGTTTTTTTTTTTTAAATTTTTGGTATCTTTTTTAAATTTTGGTATTTTTTAAATTTTGGTATTTTTTTTATTTTTTTGATATTTTTTTTTTAAATTTTGGTTGTTTTTTGGTATTTTTTTTTAAATTTTGGTATTTTTTTTAAATTTTGGTATTTTTTTTTAAATTTTGAAATTTTTCTTTTAAATTTTGTTATTTGTTTTGGTATTGTATTGTTGGTATTTTTTTTTTAAATTTTGGTATTTTCTTTTAAATTTTGGTATTTTTTGTATTTTTTGGTATTTTTTTTAAATTTTGGTATTTTTTTTTTTAAATTTAGTTTTTTTGATATTTTTTGGTATTTTTGGTAGTTTTTTGGTATTTTTGGTTTTTTTTTTTTTAATTTTGGTATTTTTTGGAATTTTTTTAAATTTTGGTATTTTTTTTTAAATTTTGGTTTTTTTTTTAAATTTTGGTATTTTTTTTAAATTTTGGTATTTTTTGGTATTTTTTTAAATTTTGGTATTTTTTTTTAAATTTTGATTTTTCTTTTAAATTTTGGTAGTTTTTGTATTGTATTGTTGGTATTTTTTTAAACTTTTGTATTTTTCTTTTAAATTTTGGTATTTTTTTGAATTTTTGGTATTTTTTGGTATTTTTTTAAATTTTATTTTTTGTTATTTTTTTGGTATTTTCTTGCTATTTTTTGGTATTGTTTGGTATTTATTTGGTATTTTTTGGTATTTTTTTTTATATTTCGGTGAGTGAGAGAACTTTGAGCTTATAAAGCACCATCTGTTGGACGGAAATTTTTGCAGCATCTTTGGTAGACTTATAAAAGCGCCATCTGATGGTCGGTAAGTTTTACAGCATCTTTGGTAGACTTATAAATGCGCCATCTGTTGGTCGGTAATTATTGGCCGTGCCTGACGAAGGAAAACCAGACCAGTCGGAGTGCTGGAGGTATTTTTTAAATTTTGGTATTTTTGGTTTTTTTTTAAATTTTGGTATTTTTTTGGTATTTTTTTAAATTTTGGTATTTTTTGTATTTTTTGATATTTTTTTTTAAATTTTGGTATTTTTTTTAAATTTTGGTATTTTTTTTTAAATTGTGGTATTTTTTTTGTATTTTTTGATTTTTTTTTAATTTTGGTTATTTTTGGTATTTTTTTGGTATTTTTTGGTTTTTTTTAAATTTTAGATTTTCTTTTAAATTTTGGTATTTTTTGGTATTTTTGGTATTTTTTTTTTTTAATTAGGGTATTTTTTTTTTAAATTTTAGTAATTTTTGGTATTTTTTGTGGCATTTTTCTTTTAAATTTTGGTATTTTTTGGTATTGTTTTTGTATTTTTGGTATTTTTGTATTTTTTGGTATTTTTTGGTACTTTTTGGTATTTTTTTTAATTTTGGTATTTTTTTTTTGTATTTTTTGATATTTTTTTAAATTTTGGTGTTTTTTGGTATTTTTTTTTAAATTTTGGTATTTTTTTAAATTTTGGTATTTTTTTTTAATTTTGGTATTTTTTTTAAATTTTGGTATTTTTCTTTTAAATTTTGGTATTTTTTTGTATTTTTGGTATTTTTTTTTAAATTTTGGATTTTTTTTTAAATTTTGGTATTTTTTTGATATTTTTGGTATTTTTGGTAGTTTTTGGTATTTTTTGGTTTTTTTTTTAATTTTGGTATTTTTTGGATTTTTTTTTAAATTTTGGTATTTTCTTTTAAATTTTGGTATTTTTTTTGCATTTTTGGTATTTTTTTAAATTTTGGTGTTTTTTGGTATTTTTGGTATTTTTTGGTATTTTTTTGGTATTTTTAGGTTTTTTTTTAAATTTTGGTATTTTTTGGTTTTTTTAAATTTTATTTTTTGTTATTTTTTTTTGGTATTTTCTTGCTATTTTTTTTGGTATTGTTTGGTATTTATTTGGTATTTTTTTTTATATTTCGGTGAGTGAGAGAACTTTGAGCTTATAAAGCACCATCTGTTGGACGGAAATTTTTGCAGCATCTTTGGTAGACTTATAAAAGCGCCATCTGTTGGTCGGTAATTTTTACAGCATCTTTGGTAGACTTATAAAAGCGCCATCTGTTGGTCGGTAATTATTGGCCGTGCCTGACGAAGGAAAACCGGAGCCAGTCGGGTGCTGGAGGTATTTTTTTAAATTTTGGTATTTTTGGTATTTTTTTTTAAATTTTGGTATTTTTTTGGTATTTTTTTAAATTTTGGTATTTTTTTAAATTTTAGATTTTCTTTTAAATTTTGGTAGTTTTTTGTATTGTATTGTTGGTATTTTTTTTTAAACTTTGGTATTTTTCTTTTAAATTTTGGTATTTTTTTGAATTTTTGGTATTTTTTTGGTTGTTTTTTTTAATTTTATTTTTTTGTTATTTTTTTGGTATTTTCTTGCTATTTTTTGGTATTGTTTGGTATTTATTTGGTATTTTTTGGTATTTTTTTATATTTCGGTGAGTGAGAGAACTTTGAGCTTATAAAGCACCATCTGTTGGACGGAAATTTTTGCAGCATCTTTGGTAGACTTATAAAAGCGCCATCTGTTGGTCGGTAAGTTTTTACAGCATCTTTGGTAGACTTATAAATGCGCCATCTGTTGGTCGGTAATTATTGGCCGTGCCTGACGAAGGAAAACCGGAGCCAGTCGGAGTGCTGGAGGTATTTTTTTTAAATTTTGGTATTTTTTGGTATTTTTTTTAAATTTTGGTATTTTTTTGGTATTTTTTTAAATTTTGGTATTTTTTTGTATTTTTTGATATTTTTTTTTAATTTTTGTATTTTTTTTTTAAATTTTGGTTTTTTTTTAAATTGTGGTATTTTTTTTTTGTATTTTTTGATTTTTTTTAATTTTGGTATTTTTGGTTTTTTTGGTATTTTTGGTATTTTTTTAAATTTTAGATTTTCTTTTAAATTTTGGTATTTTTTTGGTATTTTTGGTATTTTTTTTTTTTAATTAGGTTTTTTTTTAAATTTTGGTAATTTTTGGTATTTTTGTGGCATTTTTCTTTTAAATTTTGGTATTTTTTGGTATTGTTTTTGTATTTTTGGTATTTTTTTGTATTTTTGTGGTATTTTTTTGGTACTTTTTGGTTATTTTTTAAATTTTGGTTTTTTTTTTTTTGTATTTTTGATTTTTTTTTAAATTTTGGTGTTTTTTGGTATTTTTTAAATTTTATTTTTTTTTAAATTTTGGTATTTTTTTTTTAAATTTTGGTTTTTTTTTTAAATTTTGGTATTTTTCTTTTAAATTTTGGTATTTTTTTGTATTTTTGGTGTTTTTTTTTAAATTTTGGTATTTTTTTTTTAAATTTTGGTATTTTTTTATATTTTTGGTATTTTTTTGGTAGTTTTTGGTATTTTTGTTTTTTTTTAATTTTGGTATTTTTTAGATTTTTTTTAAATTTTGGTATTTTTCTTTTAAATTTTTGGTTTTTTTTTGCATTTTTGGTATTTTTTAAATTTTGGTGTTTTTTTGGTATTTTGGTATTTTTTTGGTATTTTTTTTTATTTTTTGGTATTTTTTTTTAAATTTTGGTATTTTTTTGGTATTTTTTTAAATTTTTTTTTTTTTTTTTTTTTTGGTATTTTCTTGCTATTTTTTTGGTATTGTTTGTTATTTATTTGGTATTTTTTTTATATTTCGGTGAGTGAGAGAACTTTGAGCTTATAAAGCACCATCTGTTGGACGGAAATTTTTGCAGCATCTTTGGTAGACTTATAAAAGCGCCATCTGTTGGTCGGTAATTTTTACAGCATCTTTGGTAGACTTATAAAAGCGCCATCTGTTGGTCGGTAATTATTGGCCGTGCCTGACGAAGGAAAACCGGAGCCAGTCGGAGTGCTGGAGGTATTTTTTAAATTTTGGTATTTTTGGTATTTTTTTTAAATTTTGGTATTTTTTGGTATTTTTTTTAAATTTTGGTATTTTTTGTATTTTTTGATATTTTTTTTTAAATTTTGGTATTTTTTTGTATTTTTTTTTAAATTTTGGTATTTTTTTTAAATTTGGATTTTTTTTGTATTTTTTGATGTTTTTTTTTTTAATTTTGGTATTTTTTGGTATTTTTTATTTTTTGGTTTTTTTTTAAATTTTGGATTTTTCTTTTAAATTTTGAATTTTTTTTTTGGTATTTTTGGTATTTTTTTTTTTTTAATTAGGATTTTTTTTTTTAAATTTTGGTAATTTTGGTATTTTTGTGGCATTTTCTTTTAAATTTGGTATTTTTTTGGTGTATTTTTGTATTTTTGGTATTTTTGTATTTTTTGTGGTATTTTTTTGGTACTTTTTGGAATTTTTTTTTAAATTTTGTGTATTTTTTTGGTATTTTTTGTATTTTTTTTAAATTTTGGTATTTTTTTTTAAATTTTGGTTATTTTTTTAAATTTTTTTTTTTTTTGTATTTTTTGATTTTTTTTAAATTTTGGTTTTTAAGTTTTTTTTTAAATTTTGGTATTTTTTAAATTTTGGTATTTTTTTTAAATTTTGGTATTTTTTTTTTAAATATTGAAATTTTTCTTTTAAATTTTGTTATTTGTTTTGGTATTGTATTGTTGGTATTTTTTTTTAAATTTTGGTATTTTTCTTTTAAATTTTGGTATTTTTTTGTATTTTTGGTATTTTTTTTTTTAAATTTTGGTATTTTTTTTAAATTTTGGTTTTTTTTGATATTTTTTGGTATTTTTTGGTAGTTTTTGGTATTTTTGGTTTTTTTTTTTAATTTTGGTATTTTTTGGAATTTTTTTTAAATTTTGGTATTTTTTTTAAATTTTGGTATTTTTTTGTTTTTTTTTTAAATTTTGGTTTTTTTTTTTTAAAATTTTGGTATTTTTTGGTATTTTTTTTTTAAATTTTGGTATTTTTTTTAAATTTTGGAATTTTTCTTTTAAATTTTGGTAGTTTTTGTATTGTATTGTTGGTATTTTTTTTTTAAACTTTGGTATTTTTCTTTTAAATTTTGGTATTTTTTTTGAATTTTTTGGTATTTTTTTTGGTATTTTTTTTTAAATTTTATTTTTTGTTATTTTTTTTTGGTATTTTCTTGCTATTTTTTTGGTATTGTTTGGTATTTATTTGGTATTTTTTTGGTATTTTTTTTTATATTTCGGTGAGTGAGAGAACTTTGAGCTTATAAAGCACCATCTGTTGGACGGAAATTTTTGCAGCATCTTTGGTAGACTTATAAAAGCGCCATCTGTTGGTCGGTAAGTTTTTACAGCATCTTTGGTAGACTTATAAATGCGCCATCTGTTGGTCGGTAATTATTGGCCGTGCCTGACGAAGGAAAACCAGACCAGTCGGAGTGCTGGAGGTATTTTTTTAAATTTTGGTATTTTTTGGTATTTTTTTAAATTTTGGTATTTTTTTGGTATTTTTTTTAATTGTGGTATTTTTTTGTATTTTTTGATTTTTTTTTTAATTTTGGTATTTTTTTGGTTTTTTTGGTATTTTTGGTTTTTTTTTAAATTTTAGATTTTTCTTTTAAATTTTGGTATTTTTTTTTTGGTTTTTTTTTTTTTTTTTTTAATTAGGGTATTTTTTTTTTAAATTTTGGTGAATTTTTGGTATTTTTTGTGGCATTTTTCTTTTAAATTTTGGTTTTTTTGGTTGTGTTTTTGTATTTTTGGTATTTTTGTATTTTTGTGGTATTTTTTTTGGTACTTTTTAGTTATTTTTTTAAATTTTGGTATTTTTTGATTTTTTTTTAAATTTTGGTATTTTTTTTAAATTTTGGTTTTTTTTTTTGTATTTTTTGATATTTTTTTAAAATTTTGGTGTTTTTTTGTTTTTTTTTAAATTTTGGTATTTTTTTTAAATTTTGGTATTTTTTTTTTAAATTTTGGTATTTTTTTTAAATTTTTAAATTTTTCTTTTAAATTTTGTTATTTGTTTTGGTATTGTATTGTTGGTATTTTTTTTTAAATTTTGGTATTTTTCTTTTAAATTTTGGTTTTTTTTTGTATTTTTGGTATTTTTTTTTTTTTTTAATTTTGGTTTTTTTTAAATTTTGGTATTTTTTGATATTTTTGGTATTTTTTGGTAGTTTTTTTGGTATTCTTTGTGTTTTTTTTAATTTTGGTATTTTTTTATTTTTTTTTAAATTTTGGTATTTTTCTTTTAAATTTTGGTATTTTTTTTGCATTTTTGGTTTTTTTTTGGTATTTTTTGGTATTTTTTTAAATTTTGGTATTTTTTTTGGTATTTTTTTTAAATTTTATTTTTTGTTATTTTTTTTGGTATTTTCTTGCTATTTTTTGGTATTGTTTGGTATTTATTTGGTATTTTTTTTATATTTCGGTGAGTGAGAGAACTTTGAGCTTATAAAGCACCATCTGTTGGACGGAAATTTTGCAGCATCTTTGGTAGACTTATAAAAGCGCCATCTGTTGGTCGGTAATTTTTTACAGCATCTTTGGTAGACTTATAAAAGCGCCATCTGTTGGTCGGTAATTATTGGCCGTGCCTGACGAAGGAAAACTTTTTTGTATTTTTTTGGTTTTTTTTTAAATTTTGGTGTTTTTTTTGGTATTTTTTGTGGTATTTTTTGTATTTTTTGGTATTTTTTTTATATTTCGGTGAGTGAGAGAACTTTGAGCTTATAAAGCACCATCTGTTGGACGGAAATTTTTGCAGCATCTTTGGTAGACTTATAAAAGCGCCATCTGTTGGTCGGTAAGTTTTTACAGCATCTTTGGTAGACTTATAAATGCGCCATCTGTTGGTCGGTAATTATTGGCCGTGCCTGACGAAGGAAAACCCGAGCCAGTCGAGTGCTGGAGGTATTTTTTTTATTTTGGTATTTTTTTTTAAATTTTGGTATTTTTTTTAAATTTTGGTATTTTTTGTGGTATTTTTTGGTTTTTTTTTTTTAAATTTTGGTGTTTTTTGGTATTTTTTTTTTAAATTTTGGTATTATTTTTGGTATTTTTTTTAAATTTTGGTATTTTTTTTGGTATTTTTTTTGAATTTTGGTATTTTTTTTTATATTTTTTTTAATTTTGGTATTTTTTTGGTATTTTTGTTAAATTTTGGTATTTTTTTTAAATTTTGGTATTTTTTGGTTTTTTTTGGTATTTTTTGGTATTTATTTTTAAATTTTGGTATTTTTTTTAAATTTTGGTTTTTTTTAAATTTGGTTTTTTTGGTATTTTGGTATTTTTTTTTGATTTTTTTTGGTATTTCCAAAATATTTTTTGGTATTTTTTTTTTTTAATTTTGGTTTTTTTTTTTAATTTTGGTATTTTTTTTAAAGTTTGGTATTTTTTTGGTATTTTTTGATATTTTTTTTATATTTCGGTGAGTGAGAGAACTTTGAGCTTATAAAGCACCATCTGTTGGACGGAAATTTTTGCAGCATCTTTGGTAGACTTATAAAAGCGCCATCTGTTGGTCGGTAATTTTTACAGCATCTTTGGTAGACTTATAAAAGCGCCATCTGTTGGTCGGTAAGTTTTTACAGCATCTTTGGTAGACTTATAAATGCGCCATCTGTTGGTCGGTAATTATTGGCCGTGCCTGACGAAGGAAAACCGGACCAGTCGGAGTGCTGGAGGTATTTTTTTTTAAATTTTGGTATTTTTTTTTAAATTTTGGTATTTTTTGGTATTTTTTTTAAATTTTGGTATTTTTTTTTGTATTTTTTGATTTTTTTTTAATTTTGGTATTTTTTGGTTTTTTTTGGTATTTTTTGGTTTTTTTTAAGTTTTGGTATTTTTTTTGGTGTTTTTATTTTTTTTTTTTTAATTTGGGTTATTTTTTTAAATTTTAGTGAATTTTTGGTTTTTTTGCAGCATTTTTCTTTTAAATTTTGGTATTTTTTGGTGTGTTTTTGCATTTTTGTATTTTTTTGTATTTTTGTGGTATTTTTTTGGTACTTTTTTAGTTTTTTTTAAATTTTGGTTTTTTTTGGTATTTTTTTGGTATTTTTTTAAATTTTGGTATTTTTTTGTATTTTTGATTTTTTTTTTTTTTAATTTTGGTATTTTTTTTGGTATTTTTGGTATTTTTTAAATTTTTTAGATTTTTCTTTTAAATTTTGGTATTTTTGGTATTTTTTTTTTATTTGGTATTTTTTTTTTAAATTTTGGTGAATTTTGGTATTTTTGTGGCATTTTTCTTTTAAATTTTGGTATTTTTTTTATTGTTTTTGTATTTTTGGTATTTTTGTATTTTTTGTGGTATTTTTTTGGTACTTTTTGGTATTTTTTTTAAATTTTGGTTTTTTTTGGTATTTTTTTGATTTTTTTTTAAATTTTGGTATTTTTTGGTATTTTTTTTAATTTTCGTATATTTTTTTTAAATTTTGGTCTTTTTTGGTATTTTTTTTTAAATTTTGGTATTTTTTTTTAAATTTTGGTATTTTTTTTTTAAATTTTGGTATTTTTTTGTATTTTTTGATATTTTTTTTAAATTTTGGTGTTTTTTTGGTTTTTTTTAAATTTTGGTATTTTTTGGTTATTTTTTAAATTTTTATTTTTTTTAATTTTGGTATTTTTTTTAAATTTTGAATTTTTCTTTTAAATTTTGTTATTTGTTTTGGTATTGTATTGTTGGTATTTTTTTTAAATGTTGGTATTTTTCTTTTAAATTTTGGTATTTTTTTTCGTATTTTTGGTATTTTTTTTTTTAAATTTTGGTTTTTTTTTAAATTTTGGAATTTTTTGATATTTTTTGGTATTTTTTGGTAGTTTTTTGGTATTTGTTTGGTATTTTTTTAAATTTGGTGTTTTTTTGGTCATTTTGGTATTTTTGGTTTTTTTGGTATTTTTTTGGTATTTTTTGGTATTTTTGGTTTTTTTTTTTTAAATTTTGGTATTTTTTTGGTATTTTTTTTCAATTTTGGTATTTTTTTTAAATTTTGGTATTTGTTTGGTATTTTTTTTTAAATTTTGGTATTTTTTTGGTATTTTTTTTAAATTTTAGATTTTTCTTTTAAATTTTGGTAGTTTTTGTATTGTATTGTTGGTATTTTTTTTTTAACTTTGGTATTTTTCTTTTAAATTTTGGTATTTTTTTTGAATTTTTGGTATTTTTTTAAATTTTAGATTTTTCTTTTAAATTTTGGTAGTTTTTGTATTGTATTGTTGGTATTTTTTTTAAATTTTGGTATTTTTCTTTTAAATTTTGGTATTTTTTTGTATTTTTGGTATATTTGTTTTTAAATTTTGGTATTTTTTTTAAATTTTGGTATTTTTTTTTAAATTTTGGTATTTTTTTAGATTTTTTTTAAATTTTGGTATTTTTCTTTTAAATTTTGGTATTTTTTTTGCATTTTTGGTATTTTTTTAAATTTTGGTTTTTTTTTTTGGTATTTTTGTTATTTTTTGGTTTTTTTGGTATTTTTTAAATTTTTGGTATTTTTGGTATTTTATTTTTGTATTTTTTGGTATTTCTTTGGTATTTTTTGGTTTTTTTTTTAATTTTGGTATTTTTTTGGTATATTTTTTTAAATTTTGGTATTTTTTTTAATTTTTTGTTTTTTTTTAAATTTTGGTGTTTTTTTAGTTTTTTTTTAAATTTTGGTATTTTTGGTATTTTTTTTTAAATTTTGGTATTTTTTTTGGTATTTTTTTTTAAATTTTGGTATTTTTTTTTTTTTTTAATTTTGGTATTTTTTTTGGTATTTTTTTAAATTTTGGTATTTTTTTTAAATTTTGGTATTTTTGGTATTTTTTGGTATTTTTTTTGGTATTTTTTGGTTTTTTTTTTAGTTTTGGTATTTTTTTTGGTATTTTTTTAAATTTTGGTGAATTTTTTTTATTTTTGCAGCATTTTTCTTTTAAATTTTGGTATTTTTTGGTTGTTTTTTGTATTTTTGGTTTTTTTGTATTTTTGTGGTGTTTTTTTTGTTACTTTTTGGTTATTTTTTTAAATTTTGGTTTTTTTTGGTTATTTTTGATATTTTTTTTAAATTTTGGTATTTTTTGGTATTTTTTTTAAATTTTGGTATTTTTTTTTGTATTTTTTGATATTTTTTTTTTAATTTTGGTATTTTTTTTGGTATTTTTTGGTTTTTTTTTAAATTTTAGATTTTTCTTTTAAATTTTGGTATTTTTTTTGGTATTTTTGGTTTTTTTTTTTTTTATTTGGTATTTTTTTTAAATTTTGAAATTTTTCTTTTAATTTTGTTATTTGTTTTGGTATTGTATTGTTGGTATTTTTTTTTAATTTTGGTGTTTTTTTTGGTTTTTTTTTGGTATTTTTGGTATTTTTTTGGTATTTTTTTATATTTCGGTGAGTGAGAGAACTTTGAGCTTATAAAGCACCATCTGTTGGACGGAAATTTTTGCAGCATCTTTGGTAGACTTATAAAAGCGCCATCTGTTGGTCGGTAAGTTTTTACAGCATCTTTGGTAGACTTATAAATGCGCCATCTGTTGGTCGGTAATTATTGGCCGTGCCTGACGAAGGAAAACCGGAGCCAGTCGGAGTGCTGGAGGTTTTTTTTTTAAATTTTGGTATTTTTTTTGGTATTTTTTTAAATTTTGGTATTTTTTTTGTATTTTTTGATATTTTTTTTTTAATTTTGGTTTTTTTGGTATTTTTTGGTATTTTTGGTATTTTTTTTAAATTTTAGATTTTTCTTTTAAATTTTGGTATTTTTATTTTTTGGTATTTTTTTTTTTTTTAATTTATTTTTTTTTTTAAATTTTAGTGAATTTTTTGGTATTTTTGCGGCATTTTTCTTTTAAATTTTGGTATTTTTTTGGTGTTTTTTTGTATTTTTTGGTATTTTTTTGTATTTTTGTGGTATTTTTTGCTTTTTTTAATTTTTTTTTAAATTTTGGTATTTTTTTGGCATTTTTTGATTTTTTTTTTAAATTTTGGTATTTTTAGATTTTTTTTTAAATTTTGGTGTTTTTTTTTGTATTTTTTTGATATTTTTTTAAATTTTGGTATTTTTTTTGTATTTTTTGGTATTTTTTTAAATTTTAGATTTTTCTTTTAAATTTTTGGTATTTTTTGGTATTTTTTTGTATTTTTTTTTTTTTAATTTAGATTATTTTTTTTAAATTTTGGTAATTTTTGGTATTTTTTGTGGCATTTTTCTTTTAAATTTTGGTATTTTTTGGTGTGTTTTTGTATTTTTAATTTTTTGTATTTTTGTGGTATTTTTTTTTGGTACTTTTTGGTTTTTTTTTAAATTTTGGTTTTTTTTGGTATTTTTGAATTTTTTTTTAAATTTTGGTATTTTTTTGGTATTTTTTTTAAATTTTGGTATTTTTTGGTATTTTTTTTAAATTTTTGTGTTTTTTTTTAAATTTTGGTATTTTTTTTTGTATTTTTTGATATTTTTTTTTAAATTTTGGTGTTTTTTTTGGTATTTTTTTTTAAATTTTGGTATTTTTTTGGTATTTTTTTAAATTTTGGTATTTTTTTTAAATTTTGGTTTTTTTTTAAATTTTGAAATTTTTCTTTTAAATTTTGTTATTTGTTTTGGTATTGTATTGTTGGTATTTTTTTTAAATTTTGGTATTTTTCTTTTAAATTTTGGTATTTTTTCGTATTTTTGGTATTTTTTTTTAAATTTTGGTATTTTTTTTTAAATTTTGGAATTTTTTGATATTTTGGTATTTTTTGGTAGTTTTTTGGTATTTGTTTGGTATTTTTTTTAAATTTGGTGTTTTTTTAGTCATTTTGTATTTTTTTTTGTTTTTTTGGTATTTTTTTGGTATTTTTGGTATTTTTTGGTATTTTTTTTAAATTTTGGTATTTTTTGGTATTTTTTTTTTCAATTTTGGTATTTTTTTTTAAATTTTGGTATTTGTTTGGTATTTTTTTTAAATTTTGGTATTTTTTTTGGTATTTTTTTTAAATTTTGGAATTTTTCTTTTAAATTTTGGTAGTTTTTGTATTGTATTGTTGGTATTTTTTTTTAGCTTTGGTATTTTTCTTTTAAATTTTGGTATTTTTTTTGAATTTTTTGGTATTTTTTTTTTAAATTTTGGAATTTTTCTTTTAAATTTTGGTAGTTTTTTGTATTGTATTGTTGGTATTTTTTTTTAAATTTTGGTATTTTCTTTTAAATTTTGGTATTTTTTTGTATTTTTGGTATATTTGTTTTTAAATTTTGGTATTTTTTTTAAATTTTGGTTATTTTTTTAAATTTTGGTATTTTTTAGATTTTTTTAAATTTTGGTATTTTTCTTTTAAATTTTGGTATTTTTTTTTTGCATTTTGGTATTTTTTTAAATTTTGTTTTTTTTTTTTTTTTTGTATTTTTTGGTATTTTTGGTTTTTTTTAAATTTTGGTATTTTTGGTATTTTTTTTGTATTTTTTGGTATTTCTTTGGTATTTTTTTGGTATTTTTTTTTAAATTTTGGTTTTTTTTTTTGGTATATTTTTTTAAATTTTGGGTTTTTTTTAAATTTTGGTATTTTTTTTAAATTTTGGTTGTTTTTGGTATTTTTTTTTAAATTTTTGGTATTTTTGGTATTTTTTTTTATTTTGGTATTTTTTTTTATTTTTTTTTTAAATTTTGTATTTTTGATGTTTTTTTTAATTTTGGTATTTTTTGGGTTTTTTTTTATTTTTTTTTTAATTTAGATTTTTTTTTAATTTTGGTAATTTTTTGGTTTTTTTTATGGCATTTTTCTTTTAAATTTTGGTATTTTTTTTGGTGTGTTTTTGTATTTTTGGTTTTTTTTTGTATTTTTGTGGTATTTTTTTGGTACTTTTTGGTTTTTTTAAATTTTGGTATTTTTTTGGTATTTTTTGATTTTTTTTTAAATTTTGGTTTTTTTTATATTTTTTTTTAAATTTTGGTATTTTTTTTGTATTTTTTTGATATTTTTTTTTAATTTTGGTATTTTTTTTAAATTTTGGTATTTTTTTAAATTTTGGGTATTTTTGGTATTTTTTTATTTTTTTTTTTTGATTTGGTTTTTTTTTTTAAATTTTAGTAATTTTTGGTATTTTTGTGGCATTTTTTCTTTTAAATTTTGGTTATTTTTGGTATTGTTTTTGTATTTTTTGGTATTTTTTGTATTTTTGTGGTATTTTTTTGGCACTTTTTTGGTATTTTTTTTAAATTTTGTATTTTTTGGTTTTTTTTGTATTTTTGGTATTTCTTTGGTATTTTTTGGTATTTTTTTTAAATTTTGGTATTTTTTTGGTATATTTTTTTTAAATTTTGTTTTTTTTTTTAAATTTTGTTTTTTTTTTAGATTTTTTTAAATTTTGGTATTTTTCTTTTAAATTTTGGTATTTTTTTTGCATTTTTGGTATTTTTTTAAATTTTGGTTTTTTTTGGTATTTTGGTATTTTTTGGTATTTTTGGTATTTTTTTTTTAAATTTTGGTATTTTTTTTTGTATTTTTTGGTTTTTTTGGTATTTTGGTTTTTTTAAATTTTGGTATTTTTTTTAGATTTTTTTGTATTTTTTGGTATTTTTGGTATTTTTTACATTTTTTTTTTAAATTTTGGTATTTTTTGGTATTTTTTTCAATTTTGGTTTTTTTTTTAAATTTTGGTATTTTTGGTATTTTTTTTAATTTTGGTTTTTTTTTTAAATTTTGGTATTTGTTTGGTATTTTTTTAAATTTTGGTATTTTTTTTTGGTATTTTTTTTTAAATTTTGGAATTTTTCTTTTAAGTTTTGGTAGTTTTTGTATTGTATTGTTGGTATTTTTTTTTTAACTTTGGTATTTTTCTTTTAAATTTTGGTATTTTTTTGAATTTTTGGTTTTTTTTTAAATTTTAGATTTTTCTTTTAAATTTTGGTAGTTTTTTGTATTGTATTGTTGGTATTTTTTTTAAATTTTGGTATTTTTCTTTTAAATTTTGGTATTTTTTTGTATTTTTGGTATATTTTTTTTAAATTTTATTTTTTTTTAAATTTTGGTATTTTTTTTAAATTTTGTATTTTTTAGATTTTTTTTAAATTTTGGTATTTTTTTGCATTTTTGGTTTTTTTTTAAATTTTGGTTTTTTTTTTGGTATTTTGGTTATTTTTTTGGTATTTTTTGGTATTTTTTTAAATTTTGGTATTTTTTTTTTTTTTTTTTTGTATTTTTTGGTATTTTTTGGTATTTTTTTTAATTTTGGTATTTTTTTGGTATTTTTTTTCAATTTTGGTATTTTTTTTTAAATTTTGGTATTTTTTGGTATTTTTTTTTAAATTTTAGTTATTTTTTGGTATTTTTTTAAATTTTGGTATTTTTTGGTATATTTTTTTAAATTTTGGTATTTTTTTTAAATTTTGGTATTTTTTGAATTTTTTTTAAATTTTGGTATTTTTCTTTTAAATTTTGGTATTTTTGCATTTTTGGTATTTTTTTAAATTTTGGTTTTTTTTTGGTATTTTGGTATTTTTTTGGTATTTTTTTTTTGGTATTTTTTAGTTATTTTTTGGTATTTTTTTTTAAATTTTGGTATTTTTTGGTATTTTTTTTTGTATTTTTGGATTTTTTTGGCATTTTTTTTTAAATTTTGATTTTTTGGTATTTTTTTCAATTTTGGTATTTTTTTTTTAAATTTTGGTATTTTTTGTTATTTTTTTTTTTTTTTAAATTTTGGTTTTTTTTTAAATTTTGGTATTTTTTTTAAATTTTGGTTTTTTTTTTAAATTTTGAATTTTTCTTTTAAATTTTGGTAGTTTTTGTATTGTATTGTTGGTATTTTTTTTTAAACTTTGGTATTTTTCTTTTAAATTTTGGTATTTTTTTGAATTTTTGGTATTTTTTTTGGTATTTTTTTTAAATTTTATATTTTGTTATTTTTTTTTGGTATTTTCTTGCTATTTTTTTGGTATTGTTTGGTATTTATTTGGTATTTTTTGGTATTTTTTTTTATATTTCGGTGAGTGAGAGAACTTTGAGCTTATAAAGCACCATCTGTTGGACGGAAATTTTGCAGCATCTTTGGTAGACTTATAAAAGCGCCATCTGTTGGTCGGTAAGTTTTTACAGCATCTTTGGTAGACTTATAAATGCGCCATCTGTTGGTCGGTAATTATTGGCCGTGCCTGACGAAGGAAAACCGGAGCCAGTCGGAGTGCTGGAGGTATTTTTTTTAAATTTTGGTATTTTTGGTATTTTTTTTAAATTTTGGTATTTTTTTGGTATTTTTTTTTAATTTTGGTTTTTTTTGTATTTTTTGATTATTTTTTTTAAATTGTGGTATTTTTTTTGTATTTTTTTGATATTTTTTTTTAATTTTGGTATTTTTGGTATTTTTTGGTATTTTTTGGTATTTTTTTTTAATTTTTAGATTTTTCTTTTAAATTTTGGTATTTTTTTTGGTATTTTTGGTTTTTTTTTTTTTAATTAGGTATTTTTTTTTTTAAATTTTGGTGAATTTTTGGTTTTTTTGTGGCATTTTTCTTTTAAATTTTGGTATTTTTGGTGTGTTTTTTGTATTTTTGTATTTTTTGTATTTTTGTGGTATTTTTTTGGTACTTTTTAGATTTTTTTTTTAAATTTTGGTATTTTTTTTGGTTTTTTTTGATATTTTTTTTAAATTTTGGTATTTTTTTTTTAAATTTTGGTTTTTTTTTAAATTTGGTATTTTTTTTGTATTTTTTTGATTTTTTTTTTAAATTTTGGTGTTTTTTGGTATTTTTTTTAATTTTGGTATTTTTTTAAATTTTGGTATTTTTTTTTAAATTTTGAAATTTTTCTTTTAAATTTTGTTATTTGTTTTGGTATTGTATTGTTGGTATTTTTTTTAAATTTTGGTATTTTTCTTTTAAATTTTGGTATTTTTTGTATTTTTGTATTTTTTTAAATTTTGGTATTTTTTTTTAAATTTTGGTTTTTTTGATATTTTTGGCATTTTTTGGTAGTTTTTTTGGTATTTTTTGGTTTTTTTTTTTTAATTTTGGTATTTTTTTTGAATTTTTTTTAAATTTTGGTATTTTTTTAAATTTTGGTATTTTTGGTATTTTTTTTTTTTAAATTTTTGTTTTTTTTTAAATTTTGGTATTTTTTTAAATTTTGGTTTTTTTTTTAAATTTTAGATTTTTCTTTTAAATTTTGGTAGTTTTTTGTATTGTATTGTTGGTATTTTTTTTTAACTTTTGTATTTTTCTTTTAAATTTTGGTATTTTTTTTGAATTTTTGGTATTTTTTTGGTATTTTTTTTAAATTTTATTTTTTGTTATTTTTTTGGTATTTTCTTGCTATTTTTTGGTATTGTTTGGTATTTATTTGGTATTTTTGGTATTTTTTTTTTATATTTCGGTGAGTGAGAGAACTTTGAGCTTATAAAGCACCATCTGTTGGACGGAAATTTTTGCAGCATCTTTGGTAGACTTATAAAAGCGCCATCTGTTGGTCGGTAAGTTTTTACAGCATCTTTGGTAGACTTATAAATGCGCCATCTGTTGGTCGGTAATTATTGGCCGTGCCTGACGAAGGAAAACCGGAGCCAGTCGGAGTGCTGGAGGTATTTTTTTAAATTTTGGTATTTTTTGGTATTTTTTTTAAATTTTGGTATTTTTTGGTATTTTTTTAAATTTTGGTATTTTTTTGTATTTTTTTGATATTTTTTTTTAAATTTTGGTATTTTTTTAAATTTGGTATTTTTTTTTTAAATTGTGGTATTTTTTTTTGTATTTTTTTGATATTTTTTTTTTAATTTTGGTATTTTTTTGGTATTTTTTGGTATTTTTTGGTATTTTTTTAAATTTTAGATTTTTCTTTTAAATTTTGGTATTTTTTGTATTTTTTGGTTTTTTTTTTTAATTAGGGATTTTTTTTAAATTTTGGTAATTTTTGGTATTTTTGTGGCATTTTTTTCTTTTAAATTTTGGTATTTTTGGTGATTGTTTTTGTATTTTTGGTATTTTTTGTATTTTTGTGGTTTTTTTTGGTACTTTTTGGTTTTTTTTAAATTTTGGTATTTTTTTTGTATTTTTTGATATTTTTTTTAAATTTTGGTGTTTTTTTGGTATTTTTTTAAATTTTGGTTTTTTTTTAAATTTTGGTATTTTTTTTTAATTTTGGTATTTTTTTTTAAATTTTGGTATTTTTCTTTTAAATTTTGGTATTTTTTGTATTTTTGGTATTTTTTTTTAAATTTTGGTATTTTTTTTAAATTTTGGTTTTTTTTGATATTTTTGGTATTTTTTGGTAGTTTTTGGTATTTTTTTGGTTTTTTTTTGATTTTGGTATTTTTTGGAACTTTTTTTTAAATTTTGGTATTTTTCTTTTAAATTTTGGTATTTTTTGCATTTTTGGTATTTTTTTTAAATTTTGGTGTTTTTTTGGTATTTTGGTATTTTTTGGTATTTTTTTGGTATTTTTTGGTATTTTTTTTAAATTTTGGTATTTTTTTGGTATTTTTTTTAAATTTTATTTTTTGTTATTTTTTTGGTATTTTCTTGCTATTTTTTGGTATTGTTTGGTATTTATTTGGTATTTTTTTTATATTTCGGTGAGTGAGAGAACTTTGAGCTTATAAAGCACCATCTGTTGGACGGAAATTTTTGCAGCATCTTTGGTAGACTTATAAAAGCGCCATCTGTTGGTCGGTAATTTTTACAGCATCTTTGGTAGACTTATAAAAGCGCCATCTGTTGGTCGGTAATTATTGGCCGTGCCTGACGAAGGAAAACCGGAGCCAGTCGGAGTGCTGGAGGTATTTTTTTTAAATTTTGGTATTTTTTGGTATTTTTTTTTAAATTTTGGTATTTTTTTGGTATTTTTTTAAATTTTGGTATTTTTTTTTGTATTTTTGATATTTTTTTTTAAATTTTGGTATTTTTTTGGTATTTTTTTAAATTTTGGTATTTTTTTTTAAATTGTGGTATTTTTTTTTGTATTTTTGATTTTTTTTTTTTAATTTTGGTATTTTTTGGTATTTTTTTGGTATTTTTTGGTATTTTTTTAAATTTTGAATTTTTCTTTTAAATTTTGGTATTTTTTTTTTTATTTTTGGTTTTTTTTTTTTTTTTAATTAGGGTATTTTTTTTTTTAAATTTTGGTAATTTTTGGTATTTTTTGTGGCATTTTTTCTTTTAAATTTTGGTATTTTTTGGTGTTTTTGTATTTTTTGGTATTTTTTGTATTTTGTGGTATTTTTTTGTATCTTTTTGGTATTTTTTTTAAATTTTGGTATTTTTTTGGTATTTTTTGATATTTTTTTTAAATTTTGTATTTTTTTTTTAAATTTTGGTTTTTTTTTAAATTTTGGTTTTTTTTTTTGTATTTTTTTGATATTTTTTTTAAATTTTGGTGTTTTTTTGGTGGTTTTTTTTTTAAATTTTGGTATTTTTTTTAATTTTGGGTATTTTTTTTAAATTTTGGTATTTTTTTTTTAAATATTGAAATTTTTCTTTTAAATTTTGTTATTTGTTTTGGTTGTATTGTTGGATTTTTTTTTAAATTTTGGTATTTTTCTTTTAAATTTTGGTATTTTTTGTATTTTTTGTATTTTTTTTTTAAATTTTGGTTTTTTTTTTAAATTTTGGTATTTTTTTGATATTTTTTGGTATTTTTTGGTAGTTTTTTTGGTTTTTTTTTTTTTAATTTTGGTATTTTTTTAATTTTTGGTATTTTTTTTAATTTTGAATTTTTCTTTTAAATTTTGGTAGTTTTTTGTATTGTATTGTTGGTATTTTTTTTAAACTTTGGTATTTTTCTTTTAAATTTTGGTATTTTTTTGAATTTTTTGGTATTTTTTTGGTATTTTTTTTAAATTTTATTTTTTGTTATTTTTTTGGTATTTTCTTGCTATTTTTTGGTATTGTTTGGTATTTATTTGGTATTTTTTTGGTATTTTTTTTATATTTCGGTGAGTGAGAGAACTTTGAGCTTATAAAGCACCATCTGTTGGACGGAAATTTTTGCAGCATCTTTGGTAGACTTATAAAAGCGCCATCTGTTGGTCGGTAAGTTTTTACAGCATCTTTGGTAGACTTATAAATGCGCCATCTGTTGGTCGGTAATTATTGGCCGTGCCTGACGAAGGAAAACCGGAGCCAGTCGGAGTGCTGGAGGTATTTTTTTTAAATTTTGGTATTTTTTGGTATTTTTTTTTAAATTTTGGTATTTTTTTGGTATTTTTTTTAAATTGTGGTATTTTTTTTTTTGTATTTTTTTGATATTTTTTTTTTAATTTTGGTATTTTTTTGGTTTTTTTTGGTATTTTTTTAAATTTTGAATTTTTCTTTTAAATTTTGTTTTTTTTTTATTTTTTTTTTTTTTTTTTTTTTAATTAGGGTTTTTTTTTTTTTAAATTTTGGTAATTTTTGGTATTTTTTGTGGCATTTTTTCTTTTAAATTTTGGTATTTTTTTATATTGTTTTTTGTATTTTGGTATTTTTTTGTATTTTTTGTGGTATTTTTTTTGGTGCTTTTTGTATTTTTTTTAAATTTTGGTATTTTTTTGGTTTTTTTTTGATATTTTTTTTAATTTTTGGTATTTTTTTTTAAATTTTGGTATTTTTTTTTTGTATTTTTTGATATTTTTTTAAAATTTTGGTGTTTTTTTGGTATTTTTTTTTAAATTTTGTGTTTTTTTTAAATTTTGGTATTTTTTTTAAATTTTGGTATTTTTTTTTAAATTTTTAAATTTTTCTTTTAAATTTTGTTATTTGTTTTGGTATTGTATTGTTGGTATTTTTTTTTAAATTTTGGTATTTTTCTTTTAAATTTTGGTATTTTTTTGTATTTTTGGTTTTTTTTTTTTAAATTTTGGTATTTTTTTTAAATTTTGGTATTTTTTGATATTTTTTGGTATTTTTTGGTAGTTTTTTGGTATTCTTTGGTTTTTTTTAATTTTGGTATTTTTTTTGAATTTTTTTTTAAATTTTGGTATTTTTCTTTTAAATTTTGGTTTTTTTTTTGCATTTTTGGTATTTTTTTTTATTTTTTGTATTTTTTTTAAATTTTGGTATTTTTTTTGGTATTTTTTTTAAATTTTATTTTTGTTATTTTTTTTGGTATTTTCTTGCTATTTTTTTGGTATTGTTTGGTATTTATTTGGTATTTTTTTTATATTTCGGTGAGTGAGAGAACTTTGAGCTTATAAAGCACCATCTGTTGGACGGAAATTTTTGCAGCATCTTTGGTAGACTTATAAAAGCGCCATCTGTTGGTCGGTAAGTTTTTACAGCATCTTTGGTAGACTTATAAATGCGCCATCTGTTGGTCGGTAATTATTGGCCGTGCCTGACGAAGGAAAACTTTTTTTGTATTTTTGGTATTTTTTTAAATTTTGGTGTTTTTTTGGTATTTTTTTGGTATTTTTTGGTATTTTTTTGGTATTTTTTTTATATTTCGGTGAGTGAGAGAACTTTGAGCTTATAAAGCACCATCTGTTGGACGGAAATTTTGCAGCATCTTTGGTAGACTTATAAAAGCGCCATCTGTTGGTCGGTAAGTTTTTACAGCATCTTTGGTAGACTTATAAATGCGCCATCTGTTGGTCGGTAATTATTGGCCGTGCCTGACGAAGGAAAACCCGAGCCAGTCGGAGTGCTGGAGGTATTTTTTTTTAATTTTGGTATTTTTTTTTTTAATTTTGGTATTTTTTTTAAATTTTGGTATTTTTTTGTGGTATTTTTTGGTATTTTTTTTTAAATTTTGGTGTTTTTTTGGTATTTTTTTTTAAATTTTGGTATTTTTTGTTAATTTTTTTTAATTTTGGTATTTTTTGTGGTATTTTTTTGAAATTTTGGTATTTTTTTGGTATTTTTTTTTTTAATTTTGGTATTTTTTTTGGTATTTTTTTTTAAATTTTGGTATTTTTTTTAAATTTTGGTATTTTTTTGGTTTTTTTGGTATTTTTTGTGTTATTTTAAATTTTGGTATTTTTTTTTTAAATTTTGGTTTTTTTTAAATTGGTGTTTTTTTTTTTGGTATTTTTTGTTTTTTGATTGTATTTTTTTGGTATTTCCAAAATATTTTTTGGTATTTTTTTTTAATTTTGGTATTTTTTTTTTTTAAATTTTGGTATTTTTTTTTAAAGTTTGGTATTTTTTTTGGTATTTTTTTGATATTTTTTTTATATTTCGGTGAGTGAGAGAACTTTGAGCTTATAAAGCACCATCTGTTGGACGGAAATTTTTGCAGCATCTTTGGTAGACTTATAAAAGCGCCATCTGTTGGTCGGTAATTTTTTACAGCATCTTTGGTAGACTTATAAAAGCGCCATCTGTTGGTCGGTAAGTTTTTACAGCATCTTTGGTAGACTTATAAATGCGCCATCTGTTGGTCGGTAATTATTGGCCGTGCCTGACGAAGGAAAACCGGAGCCAGTCGGAGTGCTGGAGGTATTTTTTTTTAAATTTTGGTATTTTTTTTTTAAATTTTGGTATTTTTTTGGTATTTTTTTTTAAATTTTGGTATTTTTTTTTGTATTTTTTTGATATTTTTTTTTAATTTTGGTATTTTTTGGTATTTTTTGTATTTTTTTGGTTTTTTTTAATTTTGGTATTTTTTGGTATTTTTTACATTTTTTTTTTTAATTTAGATTTTTTTTTTAAATTTTTTAATTTTTGGTATTTTTTACGGCATTTTTTCTTTTAAATTTTGGTATTTTTTTGGTTGTTTTTGCATTTTTGTTTTTTTGTATTTTTGTGGTATTTTTTTTTGGTACTTTTTGGTTTTTTTTAAATTTTGGTATTTTTTTGGTATTTTTTTGATATTTTTTTTAGGATTTTGGTATTTTTTTGGTATTTTTTTTTAAATTTTTATTTTTTTTTTTGTATTTTTTTGATATTTTTTTTTTTAATTTTGGTATTTTTTTTGGTTTTTTTTTAAATTTTAGATTTTTCTTTTAAATTTTGGTATTTTTTTGGTATTTTTGGTATTTTTTTTTTTTTTAATTTACATTTTTTTTTTTAAATTTTGGTGAATTTTTGGTATTTTTTGTGGCATTTTTTCTTTTAAATTTTGGTATTTTTTGGTATTGTTTTTGTATTTTTGGTATTTTTTTGTATTTTTGTGGTTTTTTTTGGTACTTTTTGGTATTTTTTTGATTTTTAAGTTTTTTTTTAAATTTTGAATTTTTCTTTTAAATTTTGGTAGTTTTTGTATTGTATTGTTGGTATTTTTTTTTTTAAATTTTGGTATTTTTCTTTTAAATTTTGGTATTTTTTTGT
Organism: Drosophila parabipectinata; assembly: GCA_018153455.1. Taxonomy (NCBI): domain Eukaryota; kingdom Metazoa; phylum Arthropoda; class Insecta; order Diptera; family Drosophilidae; genus Drosophila; species Drosophila parabipectinata. Next base: position 35,706 of record JAECYA010000206.1, read on the forward strand.
ATTTTTTTGGTATATTTGTTTTTAAATTTTGGTATTTTTTTAAATTTTGGTATTTTTATTTTAAATTTTGGTATTTTTTGAATTTTTTTTTGGATTTTGGTATTTTTCTTTTAAATTTTGGTTTTTTTTGCATTTTTGGTATTTTTTTTTAATTTTTTGGTTTTTTTTGGTATTTTTGGTATTTTTTGGTATTTTTTTGGTTTTTTTTTAAATTTTGGTATTTTTTGTATTTTTTTTTAAATTTTGGTATTTTTTGGTATTTTTTTTTAAATTTTGGTTTTTTTTTTAAATTTTGGTATTTTTTTTAAATTTTGAAATTTTTCTTTTAAATTTTGTTATTTGTTTTGGTATTGTATTGTTGGTATTTTTTTTAAATTTTGGTATTTTTCTTTTAAATTTTGGTATTTTTTTCGTATTTTTGGTATTTTTTTTAAATTTTGGTATTTTTTTTTAAATTTTGAATTTTTTGATATTTTTGGTATTTTTTGGTAGTTTTTTTGGTATTTGTTTGGTATTTTTTTTAAATTTGGTGTTTTTTTGGTCATTTTGGTATTTTTTTTTTTTTTTGGTATTTTTTGGTATTTTTTGTATTTTTTGGTATTTTTTTTTAAATTTTGGTATTTTTGGTATTTTTTTTTCAATTTTGGTATTTTTTTTTAAATTTTGGTATTTGTTTGGTATTTTTTTTAAATTTTGGTATTTTTTTTGGTATTTTTTTTTTAAATTTTGAATTTTTCTTTTAAATTTTGGTAGTTTTTGTATTGTATTGTTGGTATTTTTTTTTTAACTTTGGTATTTTTCTTTTAAATTTTGGTATTTTTTTTGAATTTTTTGGTATTTTTTTTTAAATTTTTGAATTTTTCTTTTAAATTTTGGTAGTTTTTGTATTGTATTGTTGGTATTTTTTTTTAAATTTTGGTATTTTTTTTTAAATTTTGGTATTTTTCTTTTAAATTTTGGTATTTTTTTGTATTTTTGGTATATTTGTTTTTAAATTTTGGTATTTTTTTTAAATTTTGGTTTTTTTTTAAATTTTGGTATTTTTTTGAATTTTTTTTAAATTTTGGTATTTTTTTTAAATTTTGGTATTTTTTGGTATTTTTTTGGTATTTTTTTAAATTTTGTTTTTTGTTTTTTTTTTTTTTTTTAAATTTTGGTATTTTTTTTTTTAAATTTTGGTTTTTTTTTAAATTTTGGTATTTTTTTGGGATTTTTTTTTGAAATTTTGGTATTTTTTTGTATTTTTTTTTAAATTTTTGGTTTTTTTTAAATTTTGGTGTTTTTTGGTATTTTTTTTGGTATTTTTTTGGTGATTTATTTTTAATTTTGGTATTTTTTTTTAAATTTTGGTATTTTTTTTTAAGTTTGGTTTTTTTGGTATTTTTGTATTTTTGGTATATTTTTTTTTTGGTATTTCAAAATATTTTTTTTGGTATTTTTTTTTAATTTTGGTATTTTTTTTTTTAAATTTTGGTATTTTTTTTAAAGTTTGGTATTTTTTTTTGGTATTTTTTTGATATTTTTTTTTATATTTCGGTGAGTGAGAGAACTTTGAGCTTATAAAGCACCATCTGTTGGACGGAAATTTTTGCAGCATCTTTGGTAGACTTATAAAAGCGCCATCTGTTGGTCGGTAATTTTTTACAGCATCTTTGGTAGACTTATAAAAGCGCCATCTGTTGGTCGGTAAGTTTTTACAGCATCTTTGGTAGACTTATAAATGCGCCATCTGTTGGTCGGTAATTATTGGCCGTGCCTGACGAAGGAAAACCGGAGCCAGTCGGAGTGCTGGAGGTATTTTTTTTAAATTTTGGTATTTTTTTTTTTAAATTTTGGTATTTTTTTGGTATTTTTTTTAAATTTTATTTTTTTTTGTATTTTTTTGATATTTTTTTTTAATTTTGGTATATTTTTTGGTATTTTTTTGGTATTTTTTGGTATTTTTTTTAATTTTGGTATTTTTTTTGGTATTTTTTGGTTATTTTTTTTTTATTTAGTATTTTTTTTTAAATTTTGGTGATTTTTGGTTTTTTTGCGGCATTTTTTCTTTTAAATATTTTTTACATTGTTTTTGCATTTTAGGTATTTTTTTGTATTTTTTGTATTTTTTTGGTACTTTTTACAGTTTTTTTTTAAATTTTGGTATTTTTTTGGCATTTTTTTGATATTTTTTTTAAATTTTGGTATTTTTAGCATTTTTTTTAAATTTTAGTTTTTTTTTTTGTATTTTTTTGATGTATTTTTTTTTAATTTTGGTATTTTTTGGTATTTTTTTGGTTTTTTTTAAATTTTAGATTTTTCTTTTAAATTTTGTTATTTTTTTTGGTATTTTTTGTTTTTTTTTTTTTTTAATTTGATATTTTTTTTTTAAATTTTGGTAATTTTTTGGTATTTTTTGTGGCATTTTTTCTTTTAAATTTTGGTATTTTTGGTATTGTTTTTTGTATTTTTTGGTATTTTTGTATTTTTGTAGTTTTTTTTGGTACTTTTTGGTTTTTTTGAATTTTTTGGTATTTTTTTTTAAATTTTGAATTTTTCTTTTAAATTTTGGTAGTTTTTTGTATTGTATTGTTGGTATTTTTTTTTTTAAATTTTGGTATTTTTCTTTTAAATTTTGGTATTTTTTTGTATTTTTTGGTATATTTGTTTTTAAATTTTGGTATTTTTTTTTAAATTTACATGTTTTTTTTAAATTTTGGTATTTTTTTGAATTTTTTTTTAAATTTTGTTATTTTTCTTTTAAATTTTGGTATTTTTTTTTGCATTTTTGGTATTTTTTTTAAATTTTGGTGTTTTTTTTGGTATTTTTAGATTTTTTTGGTATTTTTTTGGTATTTTTTTTAATTTTGGTATTTTTTGGTTTTTTTTTTAAATTTTGGTATTTTTGGTTTTTTTGTGTTTTTTTAAATTTTGGTATTTTTTTTAAATTTTGGTATTTTTTTTAAATTTTGAAATTTTTCTTTTAAATTTTGTTATTTGTTTTGGTATTGTATTGTTGGTTATTTTTTTTAAATTTTGGTATTTTTCTTTTAAATTTTGGTATTTTTTCGTATTTTTGGTATTTTTTTTAAATTTTGGTATTTTTTTTTAAATTTTTGAATTTTTTGATATTTTTTGGTATTTTTTGGTAGTTTTTTGGTATTTGTTTGGTATTTTTTTTAAATTTGGTGTTTTTTTGGTCATTTTGGTATTTTTTGGTTTTTTTGGTATTTTTTGGTATTTTTGGGTATTTTTTTTAAATTTTGGTATTTTTGGTTTTTTTTTGTATTTTTTGGTATTTTTTGGTATTTTTTGGTATTTGTTTGGTATTTTTTTTAAATTTTGGTATTTTTTTTTGGTATTTTTTTTTAAATTTTGAATTTTTTCTTTTAAATTTTGGTAGTTTTTGTATTGTATTGTTGGTATTTTTTTTTTAACTTTGGTATTTTTCTTTTAAATTTTGGTATTTTTTTGAATTTTTTGGTATTTTTTAAATTTTGAATTTTTCTTTTAAATTTTGGTAGTTTTTTGTATTGTATTGTTGGTATTTTTTTTTAAATTTTGGTATTTTTCTTTTAAATTTTGTTATTTTTGTATTTTTTGGTATATTTGTTTTTAAATTTTAATTTTTTTTTAAATTTTGGTATTTTTTTTTTTAAATTTTGGTATTTTTTGATTTTTTTTTAAATTTTGGTATTTTTCTTTTAAATTTTGGTATTTTTTTTTTGCATTTTTTGGTTTTTTTAAATTTTGGTGTTTTTTTTTTATTTTTATTTTTTGGTATTTTTTGGTTTTTTTAAATTTTTATTTTTTTGGTATTTTTTTTGTATTTTTTTAGTATTTCTTTTGTGTTTTTTTATTTTTTTTTAAATTTTGGTATTTTTTTTGGTATATTTTTTTTAAATTTTGGTTTTTTTTAAATTATTATTTTTTTTAAATTTTGTTGTTTTTTAATTTTTTTTAAATTTTTATTTTTTTTATTTTTTTTAAATTTAGGTTTTTTTTGAGTATTTTTTTTAAATTTTGTATTATTTTATATTTTTTTTTTAATTTTGGTATTTTTTTAGTATTTTTTTTTAAATTTTGGTATTTTTTTTAAATTTTAGATTTTTTTTATTTTTTTGGTATTTTTTATTTTTTTTTTTTTTTTTTTATTTTTTTTTTTAATTTTTGTATTTTTTTGTTTTTTTGTATTTTTTTTTTTTTGGTTTTTTGTATTTTTGTTATTTTTTTTTTTTTTTAATTTTGGTATTTTTTATTTTTTTTTTCAATTTTGGTATTTTTTTTTAAATTTTATTTGTTTGGTATTTTTTTTTAAATTTTGGTATTTTTTTTTAAATTTTGAATTTTTCTTTTAAATTTTGGTAGTTTTTTGTATTGTATTGTTGGTATTTTTTTTTTTTAACTTTGGTATTTTTCTTTTAAATTTTGGTATTTTTTTGAATTTTTTGGTATTTTTTTAAATTTTGAATTTTTCTTTTAAATTTTGGTAGTTTTTGTATTGTATTGTTGGTATTTTTTTTTAAATTTTGGTATTTTTCTTTTAAATTTTGGTTTTTTTTGTATTTTTTGGTATATTTGTTTTTAAATTTTGGTTTTTTTTAAATTTTGGTTTTTTTTTAAATTTTGGTATTTTTTGAATTTTTTTTAAATTTTGGTATTTTTCTTTTAAATTTTGGTTTTTTTGCATTTTACATTTTTTTTAAATTTATGTTTTTTTTTTGGTATTTTAAGTATTTTTGGTATTTTTGGTATTTTTTTTTTAAATTTTTTTATTTTTTTTTTTTGTATTTTTAATTTCTTTGGTATTTTTTGGTTTTTTTTTAAATTTTGGTATTTTTGTTTGGTATATTTTTTTTAAATTTTGGTATTTTTTTAAATTTTGGTATTTTTTAAAATTTTGGTTTTTTTGTATTTTTTTTTTTTTAAATTTTGGTATTTTTGGTTTTTTTTTAAATTTGGTATTTTTTTTTATTTTTTTTTAGGATTTTGATATTTTGGTATTTTTTTTTTTTTTAATTTATTTTTTTTAAATTTTGGTATTTTTTTTCAGTTTTGGTATTTTTTTGGTATTTTTTTGGTATTTTTTTTTTTTAAATTTTGGTATTTTTTTGTTATTTTTTTTTGATTTTTATTAATTTTTTGGTATTTTTTATGGCATTTTTTCTTTTAAATTTTTGTATTTTTTGGTATTGTTTTTTGTATTTTTTGGTATTTTTTGTATTTTTTGTGGTATTTTTTTTGCACTTTTTGATATTTTTTTTTTAAATTTTGATTTTTTTTTTAGTTTTTTTTGATATTTTTTTAAATTAATTGTTTTTTTTTAATTTTATTTGGTTTTTTTGTATTTTTTTGATATTTTTTTTTTTAATTTTGGTATTTTTTTTAAATTTTGGTTTTTTTTTTAAATTTTGGTATTTTTTTGGTATTTTTGTATTTTTTTTTTTTTAAAATTTAGATTTTTTTTTTAAATTTTGGTAATTTTTTTGTATTTTTGTGGCATTTTTTCTTTTAAATTTTGGTTTTTTTGGTATTGTTTTTTGTATTTTTTGGTATTTTTTTGTATTTTTGTGGTATTTTTTTTTTACTTTTTGTATTTTTTTTTAAATTTTGGTATTTTTTTGGTATTTTTTTGATATTTTTTTTTAAATTTTGTATTTTTTTACATTTTTTTAAATTTTGGTATTTTTTTTAAATTTTGGTATTTTTTGGTATTTTTTTTTTAAATTTTGGTATTTTTTTTTAACTTTAATTTTTTTTTGTATTTTTTGATATTTTTTTTAAATTTTGGTGTTTTTGGTTATTTTTTTTTAAATTTTATTTTTTTTTTTAAATTTTGGTATTTTTTGGTATTTTTTTTAAATTTTGGTGTATTTTTGGTTTTTTTTTAAATTTGGTATTTTTGGTATTTTTTTTAAATTTTGGTATTTTTAATTTTTTTTTAATTTTGGTATTTTTTTTTAAATTTTAGTAATTTTTTGGTATTTTTATGGCATTTTTCTTTTAAATTTTAATTTTTTTAGTGTTGTTTTTGTATTTTTTGGTATTTTTTGTATTTTGTGGTATTTTTTGGTACTTTTTTGTATTTTTTTTTAAATTTGGTATTTTTTTTGGTATTTTTTTGAATTTTTTTTAAATTTTGGTATTTTTTTGATATTTTTTTAAATTTTGGTATTTTTTTTTAAATTTTGGTGTATTTTTTACATTTTTTTTTAATTTTTATTTTTTTTTAGAATTTTTAGTTTTTTTTGTATTTTTTGATATTTTTTTTAAATTTTGGTATTTTTTTTAAATTTTGGTATTTTTTTCTGTATTTTTTGATATTTTTTTTTAATTTTGGTATTTTTTTTTAATTTTGGTATTTTTTTTTAAATTTTGGTATTTTTTTGGTATTTTTGGTATTTTTTTTTTTTTTTGATTTTATTTTTTTTTTTAAGTTTTGTAATTTTTGGTATTTTGTGGATTTTTTCTTTTAAATTTTGGATTTTTTAGATTGTTTTTTGTATTTTTTGGTTTTTTTGTATTTTTTGTGGTATTTTTTTGGTACTTTTTGTATTTTTTTTTAAATTTTGGTATTTTTTTTGGTATTTTTGATATTTTTTTTTAAATTTTGGTATTTTTTGGTATTTTTTTTTAAATTTTGGTTTTTTTTTAAATTTTGGTATTTTTTGGTATTTTTTTTAAATTTGTATTTTTTTTTTAAATTTTGGTATTTTTTTGTATTTTTTTGATTTTTTTTTTAAATTTTGGTGTTTTTTGGGATTTTTTTTTAAATTTTGGTATTTTTTTTTTAATTTTTGTTTTTTTGGATTTTTTTTTAAATTTTGGTGTTTTTTACATTTTTTTTTAAATTTTGGTATTTTTTTGGTTTTTTTTTTAAATTTTGGTATTTTTGTATTTTTTTTTTAATTTTGGTATTTTTTTTAAATTTTGGTAATTTTTTGGTATTTTTTGCGGCATTTTTTCTTTTAAATTTTAGTTTTTTTGGATTGTTTTTTGTTTTTTGGTATTTTTTTGTATTTTGTGGTATTTTTTTGTGACTTTTTATTTTTTTTTTTTAAATTTTGGTTTTTTTTTGGTTTTTTTGATATTTTTTTAAATTTTGGTATTTTTTGGTATTTTTTTTAAATTTTGTATTTTTTTTTAAATTTTGGTATTTTTTTGGTATTTTTTTAAATTTTAATTTTTTTTTTAATTTATATTTTTTTTGTATTTTTTTGATATTTTTTTTAAATTTTGGTGTTTTGAAATTTTTTTTAAATTTTGTTATTTTTTTTTAAATTTTGGTATTTTTTGGTATTTTTTTTTAAATTTTGGTGTTTTTTTGGTATTTTTTTTTTTAAATTTTGGTATTTTTTGGTATTTTTTTTTTAAATTTTTTAGTTTTTTTAAGTTTTTTTTTAAATTTTGGTATTTTTTTACATTTTTTTTTTAAATTTTGGTATTTTTTGGTTTTTTTTTTTTAGTTTTGGTTTTTTTTAAATTTTAGTAATTTTTTGGTATTTTTTGGGCATTTTTCTTTTTAATTTTAGATTTTTTTTGGTGTGTTTTTGTATTTTTGGTATTTTTTGTATTTTTGTGGTATTTTTTTGTACTTTTTGGTTTTTTTTTAAATTTTGGTATTTTTTTGGTATTTTTTGATATTTTTTTTTAAATTTTTGGTTTTTTTTTAGGATTTTGGTATTTTTTTTTTGTTTTTTTGATATTTTTTTTTAATTTTGGTATTTTTTTGGTATTTTTTTTTGGTATTTTTTTGTATTTTTTTAAATTTTAGTTTTTTTTTAAATTTTGGTATTTTTTGGTATTTTTGATATTTTTTTTTAGAATTTTGGTATTTTTTGGTTTTTTTTTAAATTTTCGTTTTTTTTAAATTTTGGTATTTTTTGGTTTTTTTTAAATTTTGGTATTTTTTTTTAAATTTTGGTATTTTTTTGTATTTTTTTGATATTTTTTTAAATTTTGGTGTTTTTTGGTATTTTTTTTAAATTTTGGTATTTTTTTGGTATTTTTTTAAATTTTGGTATTTTTCTTTTAAATTTTGGTATTTTTTCGTATTTTTTGGTATTTTTTTTTAAATTTTGTGTTTTTTTTTAAATTTTAGATTTTTTTGATATTTTTGGTATTTTTTGGTAGTTTTTGGTATTTGTTTGGTATTTTTTTTAATTTGGTGTTTTTTTTTGGTCATTTTGGTTTTTTTTGGTTTTTTTGGTATTTTTTTGGTATTTTTTGGTATTTTTTGGTATTTTTTTTAAATTTTGGTATTTTTTGGTATTTTTTTCAATTTTGGTATTTTTTTTAAATTTTGGTATTTGTTTGGTATTTTTTTAAATTTTGGTATTTTTTTGGTATTTTTTTTTAAATTTTGAATTTTTCTTTTAAATTTTGGTAGTTTTTTGTATTGTATTGTTGGTATTTTTTTTTTAACGTTGGTATTTTTCTTTTAAATTTTGGTATTTTTTTGATTTTTGGTATTTTTTTTTAAATTTTGGAATTTTCTTTTAAATTTTGGTAGTTTTTGTATTGTATTGTTGGTATTTTTTTTAAATTTTGGTATTTTTCTTTTAAATTTTGGTATTTTGTTTTTAAATTTTGGTATTTTTTTTTTAAATTTTGGTATTTTTTTTAAATTTTGGTATTTTTTGAATTTTTTTTAAATTTTGGTATTTTTCTTTTAAATTTTGGTATTTTTTTTTTGCATTTTTGGTATTTTTTTTAAATTTTGGTGTTTTTTGGTATTTTTAGAGTTTTTTGGTATTTTTTGGTTTTTTTTAAATTTTGGTATTTTTTTTGTATTTTTTTGATATTTTTTTTAAATTTTTGTTTTTTGGTATTTTTTTTTAAATTTTCATTTTTTTTTAAATTTTGGTATTTTTAGGGGTATTTTTTTAAATTTTGGTATTTTTTTTTAATTTTGGTATTTTTTTTTGTATTTTTTTGATATTTTTTTTTAAATTTTGGTGTTTTTTTGGTATTTTTTTTTAAATTTTGGTATTTTTTGGTATTTTTTTTAAATTTTGGTATTTTTTTTTAAATTTTGGTATATTTTTTTTTAAATTTTGAAATTTTTCTTTTAAATTTTGTTATTTGTTTTGGTATTGTATTGTTGGTATTTTTTTAAATTTTGGTATTTTTCTTTTAAATTTTGGTATTTTTTCGTATTTTTGAGTATTTTTTTTTAAATTTTGGTATTTTTTTTTTAAATTTTGGAATTTTTTGATATTTTTGTGTTTTTTTGGTAGTTTTTTGGTATTTGTTTGGTTTTTTTAAAATTTGGTTTTTTTTGGTCATTTTGGTATTTTTTGGTTTTTTTGGTATTTTTTTTGGTATTTTTTGGTTTTTTTTTGGTATTTTTTTTAAATTTTTGGTATTTTTTGTATTTTTTTTTTCAATTTTGGTATTTTTTTTTAAATTTTGGTATTTGTTTGGTATTTTTTTTAAATTTTGGTATTTTTTTGGTATTTTTTTTTTAAATTTTAGATTTTTCTTTTAAATTTTGGTAGTTTTTGTATTGTATTGTTGGTATTTTTTTTTAACTTTGGTATTTTTCTTTTAAATTTTGGTATTTTTTTGAATTTTTGGGCATTTTTTTTTAAATTTTGAATTTTTCTTTTAAATTTTGGTAGTTTTTTGTATTGTATTGTTGGTATTTTTTTTAAATTTTGGTATTTTTCTTTTAAATTTTGGTATTTTTTTGTATTTTTGGTATATTTGTTTTTAAATTTTGGTATTTTTTTTAAATTTTGGTTTTTTTTAAATTTTGGTATTTTTTGATTTTTTTTAAATTTTGAGTATTTTCTTTTAAATTTTGGTATTTTTTTGCATTTTTGGTATTTTTTTAAATTTTGGTTTTTTTTGGTATTTTGGTATTTTTTTGGTATTTTTGGTTTTTTTTAAATTTTGGTATTTTTTGTATTTTTTTTTTGTATTTTTTGGTATTTCTTTGGTATTTTTGGTATTTTTTTTTAAATTTTGGTATTTTTTGGTATATTTTTTTTTAAATTTTGGTATTTTTTTTTAAATTTTGTTATTTTTTTTAAATTTTGGTGTTTTTGGTATTTTTTTTTTAAATTTTATTTTATATTTTTTTTTAATTTTGTATTTTTTTTAATATTTTTTTTTAAATTTTGGTATTTTTTTGTATTTTTTTTTTTAATTTTGGTATTTTTTTTGTATTTTTTTAAATTTTGGTATTTTTTTTAAATTTTGATATTTTTGGTATTTTTTGGTTTTTTTGATTTTTTTTTTTTTTTAATTTTGTATTTTTTTTGTATTTTTTTTTAAATTTTTAATTAATTTTGGTATTTTTTACTGCATTTTTCTTTTAGGATTTTATATTTTTGGTATTGTTTTTTGTATTTTTGGTATTTTTTTGTATTTTGTGGTATTTTTTTGGCACTTTTTAGTTTTTTTTTAAATTTATATTTTTTTGCATTTTTTGTATTTTTTTTAAATTTTGGTTTTTTTGGTATTTTTGGTATTTTTTGGTATTTTTTAAGGTTTTTTTAAATTTTGGTATTTTTTTTGGTATTTTTTGATATTTTTTTAAATTTTGGTATTTTTTGGTATTTTTTTTTAAATTTTCATTTTTTTTTTAAATTTTGGTATTTTTTGGTATTTTTTTAAATTTTGGTATTTTTTTTAAATTTTGGTTTTTTTTTTTGTATTTTTGATATTTTTTTTTAAATTTTGGTGTTTTTTGGTATTTTTTTTAAATTTTGGTATTTTTGGTATTTTTTTTAATTTTGGTATTTTTTTTTAAATTTTGGTATTTTTTTTTAAATTTTGAAATTTTTCTTTTAAATTTTGTTATTTGTTTTGGTATTGTATTGTTGGTATTTTTTTTAAATTTTGGTATTTTTCTTTTAAATTTTGGTATTTTTTCGTATTTTTTACATTTTTTTTTAAATTTTGGTATTTTTTTTTAAATTTTGAATTTTTTTGATATTTTTTGGTATTTTTTTGGTAGTTTTTTGGTATTTGTTTGGTATTTTTTTTAAAATTTGGTTTTTTTTTGGTCATTTTGGTATTTTTTTTTTTTTTTGGTATTTTTTTGGTATTTTTGGTATTTTTTTTGGTATTTTTTTTTAAATTTTGGTATTTTTTGGTATTTTTTTTCAATTTTGGTATTTTTTTTAAATTTTGGTATTTGTTTGGTATTTTTTTTTTAAATTTTGGTATTTTTTTTGGTATTTTTTTTTAAATTTTGAATTTTTCTTTTAAATTTTGGTAGTTTTTTGTATTGTATTGTTGGTATTTTTTTTTAACTTTGGTATTTTTCTTTTAAATTTTGGTATTTTTTTTGAATTTTTTGGCATTTTTTTTAAATTTTGGAATTTTTCTTTTAAATTTTGGTAGTTTTTTGTATTGTATTGTTGGTATTTTTTTTTAAATTTTGGTATTTTTCTTTTAAATTTTGGTATTTTTTTTGTATTTTTGGTATATTTGTTTTTAAATTTTGGTATTTTTTTTAAATTTTGGTTTTTTTTAAATTTTGGTATTTTTTAGATTTTTTTTTTTAAATTTTGATTTTTCTTTTAAATTTTGGTATTTTTTTGCATTTTTGGTATTTTTTTAAATTTTGTTGTTTTTTGTATTTTGGTATTTTTTGGTATTTTTTTGGTATTTTTTTTAATTTTTTATTTTTTTTATTTTTTTGTATTTTTTGGTATTTCTTTGGTATTTTTGGTATTTTTTTTTTAAATTTTGGTATTTTTTTGGTATATTTTTTTTTTAAATTTTGGTATTTTTTTAAATTTTGTTATTTTTTTAAATTTTGGTGTTTTTTAGATTTTTTTTTTAAATTTTGGTATTTTTTGGTATTTTTTTTAAATTTTGGTATTTTTTTTGGTATTTTTTTTAATTTTTTTTTTTTTATTTTTTTTTTTAATTTTGTATTTTTTTTGTATTTTTTTTTAAATTTTATTTTTTTTTAATTTTGTTATTTTTTGGTATTTTTTTGGTTTTTTTTTATTTTTTTTTTTTAATTTTGGTATTTTTTTTGTATTTTTTTTAAATTTTAGTGAATTTTTTGGTATTTTTGCGGCATTTTTTCTTTTAAATTTTTATTTATTGTGTTTTTGTATTTTTGGTATTTTTTGTATTTTTTGTGGTATTTTTTTGGTACTTTTTACATTTTTTTTTAAATTTTGGTATTTTTTTGGTATTTTTTTGATAATTTTTTTTAAATTTTGGTATTTTTTTGGTATTTTTTTTTTAAATTTTGGTTTTTTTTTGTATTTTTTGATATTTTTTTTTAATTTTGGTATTTTTTGTTATTTTTGGTATTTTTTTTTAAATTTTAGATTTTTCTTTTAAATTTTGGTATTTTTTTGGTATTTTTTTTTTTTTTTTTTTTATTTGGTATTTTTTTTAAATTTTGAAATTTTTCTTTTAATTTTTGTTATTTGTTTTGGTATTGTATTGTTGGTATTTTTTTTTAATTTTGGTGTTTTTTTTTGGTATTTTTTTTGGTATTTTTTGGTATTTTTTTGGTATTTTTTTTATATTTCGGTGAGTGAGAGAACTTTGAGCTTATAAAGCACCATCTGTTGGACGGAAATTTTTGCAGCATCTTTGGTAGACTTATAAAAGCGCCATCTGTTGGTCGGTAAGTTTTTACAGCATCTTTGGTAGACTTATAAATGCGCCATCTGTTGGTCGGTAATTATTGGCCGTGCCTGACGAAGGAAAACCGGAGCCAGTCGGAGTGCTGGAGGTATTTTTTTTAAATTTTGGTATTTTTTTTAAATTTTGGTATTTTTTTTGGTTTTTTTTGATATTTTTTTTAAATTTTGGTATTTTTTTGGTATTTTTTTTTAAATTTTGGTATTTTTTTTTGTATTTTTTTGATATTTTTTTTTAAATTTTGGTATTTTTTTTGTATTTTTTTGTATTTTTTTTAAATTTTGGATTTTTCTTTTAAATTTGGTATTTTTTTGTATTTTTGGTATTTTTTTTTTTTAATTTGATATTTTTTTTTTAATTTTGGTAATTTTTTGGTATTTTTTTGTGGCATTTTTTCTTTTAAATTTTGGTATTTTTTGGCATTGTTTTTTGTATTTTTGGTATTTTTTGTATTTTTTGGTATTTTTTGTTTTTTTTAAATTTTGGTATTTTTTTGGTATTTTTTTGATATTTTTTTTTTTAAATTTTGGTATTTTTTTGGTATTTTTTTAAATTTGAGATTTTTTTTTTTTTGATTTTGGTATTTTTTAGGTATTTTTTTAAATTTTGGTATTTTTTTTTAAATTTTGGTATTTTTTTTTGTATTTTTGATGTTTTTTTTTTTTGGTTTTTTTATATTTTTTTTTTAAATTTTGGTATTTTTTGGTATTTTTTTTAAATTTTGTATTTTTTTTTTAATTTTGGTATTTTTTTTAAATTTTGAAATTTTCTTTTTAAATTTTGTTATTTGTTTTGGTATTGTATTGTTGGTATTTTTTTTTAAATTTTGGTATTTTTCTTTTAAATTTTGGTAATTTTTTTTTAAATTTTGGTATTTTTTTTGGTATTTTTTTGATATTTTTTTAAATTTTGGTATTTTTTGGTATTTTTTTTTAAATTTTGGTTTTTTTTTTTGTATTTTTTTGATATTTTTTTTAATTTTGGTATTTTTTTTGTATTTTTGGTATTTTTTTTTAAATTTTTAGATTTTTCTTTTAAATTTTGGTATTTTTTTGGTATTTTTGTATTTTTTTTTTTTTTAATTTAGTATTTTTTTTTAAATTTTGGTGAATTTTTTGGTATTTTTTGTGGCATTTTTTCTTTTAAATTTTGGTATTTTTTTATATTGTTTTTTGTATTTTTTATTTTTTGTATTTTTGTGGGATTTTTTTTGGTACTTTTTTGGATTTTTTTAAATTTAATTTTTTTTTGGTATTTTTTGATATTTTTTTTTAAATTTTGGTATTTTTTTGGTTTTTTTTAAATTTTGGTTTTTTTTTAATTTTGGTATTTTTTGGTATTTTTTTTTAAATTTTGGTATTTTTTTTAAATTTTGGTATTTTTTTTGTATTTTTTGATATTTTTTTTTAAATTTTGGTTTTTTTTAGATTTTTTTTTAAATTTTGGTATTTTTGGTATTTTTTTTAAATTTTGGTATTTTTTTTTAAATTTTGGTATTTTTTTTTAAATTTTGAAATTTTTCTTTTAAATTTTGTTATTTGTTTTGGTATTGTATTTTGTTGGTATTTTTTTTTAAATTTTGGTATTTTTCTTTTAAATTTTGGTATTTTTCGTATTTTTGGTATTTTTTTTTTAATTTTGGCATTTTTTTTAAATTTTTGAATTTTTGATATTTTTGGTATTTTTTGGTAGTTTTTTATTTGTTTGGTATTTTTTTTAAATTTTGGTTTTTTTTGGTATTTTTATTTTTTTTGTTTTTTTTTGGTATTTTTTGGTATTTTTTGCATTTTTTTTAAATTTTAATTATTTTGGTATTTTTTTTGTATTTTTGGTATTTTTTGGTATTTTTTTGTTTTTACATTTTTTTTTTAATTTTGGTATTTTTTGGTATTTTTTTTTAAATTTTGGTATTTTTTTTTTAAATTTTGGTTTTTTTTTTGTATTTTTTGATATTTTTTTTTAAATTTTGGTGTTTTTTTGGTATTTTTTTTAAATTTTGGTATTTTTTGGTATTTTTTTTTAAATTTTGGTATTTTTTTTTAAATTTTGGTATTTTTTTTTAAATTTTGAAATTTTCTTTTAAATTTTGTTATTTGTTTTTGCATTGTATTTTGTTGGTATTTTTTTTAAATTTTGGTATTTTTCTTTTAAATTTTGGTATTTTTTCGTATTTTTGGTTTTTTTTTTTAACTTTTGAAGTTTTTTTTTAATTTTGAATTTTTTGATATTTTTGGTATTTTTGGTAGTTTTTTTGGTATTTGTTTGGTTTTTTTTTAAATTTTGGTTTTTTTTGGTATTTTTTGGTTTTTTTTTGGTATTTTTTTGGTATTTTTTGGTATTTTTTTGGTTTTTTTTTAAATTTTGGTATTTTTTGGTATTTTTTTTGTATTTTTTGGTATTTTTTTGGATTTTTTGGTATTTTTTGGTATTTTTTTTTTTTTAATTTTGGTTTTTTTGGTATTTTTTTTAAATTTTGGTATTTTTTTTGGTATTTTTTTTTAAATTTTGAATTTTTCTTTTAAATTTTGGTAGTTTTTTGTATTGTATTGTTGGTATTTTTTTTTTAACTTTGGTATTTTTCTTTTAAATTTTGGTATTTTTTTTGAATTTTTTGGTATTTTTTTTTAAATTTTTGAATTTTTCTTTTAAATTTTGGTAGTTTTTGTATTGTATTGTTGGTATTTTTTTTTAAATTTTGGTATTTTTCTTTTAAATTTTGGTATTTTTTTGTATTTTTTGGTATATTTGTTTTTAAATTTTGGTATTTTTTTTAAATTTTGGATTTTTTTTTTAAATTTTGGTATTTTTTTGAATTTTTTTTTAAATTTTGGTATTTTTCTTTTAAATTTTGGTATTTTTTTTGCATTTTTGGTATTTTTTTAAATTTTGGTGTTTTTTTTGGTATTTTTATTATTTTTGGTATTTTTTTTAAATTTTGGTATTTTTTGGTATTTTTTTTGTATTTTTTTGATATTTCTTTGGTATTTTTTGGTATTTTTTTTAAATTTTGGTATTTTTTTGGTATATTTTTTTTAAATTTTGGTTTTTTTTTAAATTTTGGTATTTTTTTTAAATTTTGGTGTTTTTGATGTTTTTTTTAAATTTTGGTATTTTTTTGGTATTTTTTTTAAATTTTGGTATTTTTTTTTTATATTTTTTTTAAATTTTGGTATTTTTTGTATTTTTTTTTTCTAATTTTGGTTTTTTTTAAATTTTATTTTTTTTTAAATTTTGGTATTTTTTTTGGTATTTTTTTGTATTTTTTTTTTTAATTTGTATTTTTTTTTGTTTTTTTTTAATTTTGGTATTTTTTGGTATTTTTTGCGGCATTTTTTCTTTTAAATTTTGGTATTTTTTATATTGTTTTTTGTATTTTTGGTTTTTTTGTATTTTTGTGGTATTTTTTTTGGTACTTTTTGTATTTTTTTTAATTTTGGTATTTTTTTTGGTATTTTTTTGATATTTTTTTAAATTTTAACATTTTTATTTTTTGGTATTTTTTTTTAAATTTTGGTATTTTTTTTTGTATTTTTTTGATATTTTTTTTTAATTTTGGTATTTTTTTAAATTTTGTATTTTTTTTTAATTTTGGTATTTTTTTGGTATTTTTTTGTTTTTTTTTTTTTTTTTTATTTTTTTTTTTAAATTTTGGTAATTTTTTAATTTTTTGGCATTTTTTCTTTTAAATTTTGGTTTTTTTGGTATTGTTTTTGTATTTTTGGTATTTTTTTGTATTTTTGTAGGTATTTTTTTGTACTTTTTGTATTTTTTTTTAAATTTTGGTATTTTTTTTGGTATTTTTTTGATATTTTTTTTTTAAATTTTGGTATTTTTTGGTATTTTTTTTTAAATTTTGGTATTTTTTTTTAAATTTTGGTATTTTTTTATTTTTTTTTAAATTTTGGTATTTTTTTTAAATTTTGGTATTTTTTTTTGTATTTTTTTGATATTTTTTTTAATTTTTGTTTTTTTGGGGATTTTTTTTAAATTTTACATTTTTTTTTTTTTAAATTTTTTTTTTTAAATTTTGGTGTTTTTTATTGTTTTTTTTTTAAATTTTTGGTATTTTTTGGAATTTTTTTTAAATTTTGGTATTTTTTTGATTTTTTTTTTTTTAATTTTGGTATTTTTTTTTAAATTTTAGTAATTTTGGTATTTTTTATGGCATTTTTTCTTTTAAATTTTGGTATTTTTTGGTGTTTTTTGTATTTTTGTATTTTTTGTATTTTTGTGGTATTTTTTGAGTACTTTTGGATTTTTTTTTAAATTTTGGTATTTTTTTGGTATTTTTTTTTGATATTTTTTTAAATTTTGTATTTTTTTGGTATTTTTTTTTAATTTTGGTATTTTTTTTTGTATTTTTTGATATTTTTTTTTTTTTAATTTTGGTATTTTTTTTGTATTTTTTTGTATTTTTTTTTAAATTTTTGAATTTTTCTTTTAAATTTTGGTATTTTTTTTGGTATTTTTGTATTTTTTTTTTTTTAATTTGGGTATTTTTTTTTTTTTAAATTTTGGTAATTTTTGGTTTTTTGTGGCATATTTTCTTTTAAATTTGGCATTTTTTTGGTATTGTTTTTTGTATTTTTTGGTTTTTTTGTATTTTTGTGGTATTTTTTTTGCACTTTTTGGTATTTTTTTTTAAATTTTGGTATTTTTTTGGTATTTTTTTGATATTTTTTTTTAAATTTTGGTATTTTTTTACATTTTTTTTAAATTTTGGTATTTTTTTAATTTTTTTTTTAATTTTGGTATTTTTTTTTAATTTTGGTATTTTTTTTGTATTTTTTTGATTTTTTTTTAAATTTTGGTTTTTTTGGTATTTTTTTTTAAATTTTGGTATTTTTTGGTATTTTTTTTAAATTTTGGTAATTTTTTTTTAAATTTTGGTATTTTTTTTAAATTTTGAAATTTTTCTTTTAAATTTTGTTATTTGTTTTGGTATTGTATTGTTGGTATTTTTTTTTAAATTTTTGGTATTTTTCTTTTAAATTTTGGTATTTTTTTCGTATTTTTTGGTATTTTTTTTAAATTTTGGTATTTTTTTTTAAATTTTGAATTTTTTGATATTTTTGGTATTTTTGGTATTTTTTTGGTATTTGTTTGGTATATTTTTTTAAATTTTGTGTTTTTTTGGTCATTTTGGTTTTTTTGGTTTTTTTTTGGTATTTTTGTTTTTTTGGTATTTTTGGTATTTTTTTAAATTTTGGTATTTTTTTGGTATTTTTTTGTATTTTTTGGTATTTTTTTGGTATTTTTTGGTATTTTTTGTATTTTTTTTTTAAATTTTGGTATTTTTTTTTTTTTTTTTTCAATTTTGGTATTTTTTTAAATTTTGGTATTTTTTTTGGTATTTTTTTTTAAATTTTGAATTTTTCTTTTAAATTTTGGTAGTTTTTTGTATTGTATTGTTGGTATTTTTTTTTTTACTTTGGTATTTTTCTTTTAAATTTTGGTATTTTTTTGAATTTTTGGTATTTTTTTTTAAATTTTGAATTTTTCTTTTAAATTTTGGTAGTTTTTTGTATTGTATTGTTGGTATTTTTTTTAAATTTTGGTATTTTTCTTTTAAATTTTGGTATTTTTTTGTATTTTTGGTATATTTGTTTTTAAATTTTGGTATTTTTTTTTAAATTTTGTATTTTTTTTTAAATTTTGGTATTTTTTTGAATTTTTTTTAAATTTTGGTATTTTTCTTTTAAATTTGGTATTTTTTTTGCATTTTTGGTATTTTTTTTAAATTTTGGTTTTTTTTGGTATTTTTGGTATTTTTGGTATTTTTTTGGTATTTTTTTTTAATTTTGGTATTTTTTGGTATTTTTTTTGTATTTTTTTGGTATTTCTTTGGTATTTTTTATTTTTTTTTAAATTTTGGTATTTTTTTTTGGTATATTTTTTTTAAATTTTGGTATTTTTTTTAATTTTGGTATTTTTTTGAATTTTTTTTTAAATTTTGGTATTTTTCTTTTAAATTTTATATTTTTTTGGTATTTTTTGTATTTTTTTTTTAAATTTTGGTTTTTTTATTTTTTTTTGTATTTTTGGTATTTTTGGCATTTTTTTTTTTAAATTTTGGTATTTTTTGGTATTTTTTTCAATTTTGGTATTTTTTTTTTAAATTTTGGTATTTTTTGCATTTTTTTTTTTTAAATTTTGGTTTTTTTTTTTTAAATTTTGGTATTTTTTTGGTATTTTTTTTAAATTTTGGTATTTTTTTTAAATTTTGAATTTTTCTTTTAAATTTTGGTAGTTTTTTGTATTGTATTGTTGGTATTTTTTTTTAAACTTTGGTATTTTTCTTTTAAATTTTGGTATTTTTTTTGAATTTTTGGTTTTTTTTGGTATTTTTTTTAAATTTTATTTTTGTTATTTTTTTTGGTATTTTCTTGCTATTTTTTGGTATTGTTTGGTATTTATTTGGTATTTTTTTGGTATTTTTTTTTATATTTCGGTGAGTGAGAGAACTTTGAGCTTATAAAGCACCATCTGTTGGACGGAAATTTTTGCAGCATCTTTGGTAGACTTATAAAAGCGCCATCTGTTGGTCGGTAATTTTTACAGCATCTTTGGTAGACTTATAAAAGCGCCATCTGTTGGTCGGTAATTATTGGCCGTGCCTGACGAAGGAAAACCGGAGCCAGTCGGAGTGCTGGAGGTATTTTTTTTTAATTTTGGTATTTTTTTTAAATTTTGGTATTTTTTTTAAATTTTGGTATTTTTTGTGGTACTTTTTGGTATTTTTTTAAATTTTGTGTTTTTTTGGTATTTTTTTTTAAATTTTGGTATTTTTTACATTTTTTTTTAAATTTTAGTTTTTTTTGGTATTTTTTTAATTTTAATTTTTTTTTTTTTTTTTTTTTTTATTTTTGGTTTTTTTGGTATTTTTTTAAATTTTATATTTTTTTAAATTTTGGTATTTTTTTTGGTTTTTTTGGTATTTTTTTGGTGTTTATTTTTAAAATTTGATTGTTTTTTTAAATTTTAGTTTTTTTTTAAATTTGTTGTTTTTTTTTTTGGTATTTTTGGTATTTTTTTAGTATTTTTTTTTTTGGTATTTTCTTGTTTTTTTTGGTATTGTTTGGTATTTATTTGGTATTTTTTGGTATTTTTTTTTATATTTCGGTGAGTGAGAGAACTTTGAGCTTATAAAGCACCATCTGTTGGACGGAAATTTTTGCAGCATCTTTGGTAGACTTATAAAAGCGCCATCTGTTGGTCGGTAATTTTTTACAGCATCTTTGGTAGACTTATAAAAGCGCCATCTGTTGGTCGGTAATTATTGGCCGTGCCTGACGAAGGAAAACCGGAGCCAGTCGGAGTGCTGGAGGTATTTTTTTTAAATTTTGGTATTTTTTGTGGTACTTTTTGGTATTTTTTTTAAATTTTGGTGTTTTTTTGGTATTTTTTTTTAAATTTTGGTATTTTTTTGATTTTTTTTTTAAATTTTGGTATTTTTTTTGGTATTTTTTTTTTAAATTTTGGTTTTTTTTTTTAATTTTGGTATTTTTTTTGGTATTTTTTTTAAATTTTGGTAATTTTTTTTAAATTTTGGTATTTTTTTTTAAATTTTTGTTTTTTTTTTGGTATTTTTTTTATTTTTTGGTATTTTTTTTTTTGGTATTTCAAAATATTTTTTTGGTATTTTTTTTTTAATTTTGGTTTTTTTTTTAAATTTTGGTATTTTTTTTAAAGTTTGGTATTTTTTTGGTATTTTTTGATATTTTTTGTTATTTTTTTTTGGTATTTTCTTGCTTTTTTTTTGGTATTGTTTGGTATTTATTTGGTATTTTTTTGGTATTTTTTTTATATTTCGGTGAGTGAGAGAACTTTGAGCTTATAAAGCACCATCTGTTGGACGGAAATTTTTGCAGCATCTTTGGTAGACTTATAAAAGCGCCATCTGTTGGTCGGTAATTTTTTACAGCATCTTTGGTAGACTTATAAAAGCGCCATCTGTTGGTCGGTAATTATTGGCCGTGCCTGACGAAGGAAAACCGGAGCCAGTCGGAGTGCTGGAGGTATTTTTTTTAATTTTGGTATTTTTTTTGGTATTTTTTTTAAATTTTGGTATTTTTTTGGTATTTTTTTTTAATTTTGGAATTTTTTTTAGGTATTTTTTTAAATTTTGGTATTTTTTTTAAATTTTGGTATTTTTTTTGGTTTTTTTGGTATTTATTTTTAAATTTTGGTATTTTTTATTTAAATTTTGGTATTTTTTTTTAAATTTGGTGTTTTTTTTTGGTATTTTGGTATTTTTTTTTTGGTATTTCAAAATATTTTTTTATTTTTTTTTAATTTTGGTATTTTTTTTAAATTTTGGTATTTGTTTTTAAAGTTTGGTATTTTTTTTGGTAATTTTTGATATTTTTGTTATTTTTTTTGGTATTTTCTTGCTTTTTTTTGGTATTTTTTTGGTATTTTTTGGTATTTTTTTGGTATTTTTTTTTATATTTCGGTGAGTGAGAGAACTTTGAGCTTATAAAGCACCATCTGTTGGACGGAAATTTTTGCAGCATCTTTGGTAGACTTATAAAAGCGCCATCTGTTGGTCGGTAATTTTTTACAGCATCTTTGGTAGACTTATAAAAGCGCCATCTGTTGGTCGGTAATTATTGGCCGTGCCTGACGAAGGAAAACCGGAGCCAGTCGGAGTGCTGGAGGTATTTTTTTTTAATTTTGGTATTTTTTTTTTAAATTTTGGTATTTTTTTTAAATTTTGGTATTTTTGTGGTACTTTTTTGGTATTTTTTTAAATTTTGGTGTTTTTTGGTATATTTTTTTAAATTTTGGTATTTTTTTTTAAATTTTGGTTTTTTTTTGGTATTTTTTTAAATTTTGGTATTTTTGGTTTATTTTTTTTTTAATTTTGGTATTTTTTTTGGTATTTTTTTTAAATTTTGGTATTTTTTTTTTTAAATTTTGGTATTTTTTGGTATTTTTTTTGGTATTTTTTGGTATTTTTTTTAAATTTTGGTATATTTTTTTTAAATTTTGGTATTTTTTTTTTAAATTTTGGTATTTTTTTTTAAATTTTGGTATTTTTTTGGTATTTTTTTTTTTAAATTTTGGGGTTTTTTTTGGTATTTGTTTTTAAATTTTGGTATTTTTTTTGCATTTTTGGTATTTTTTTGGTATTTTGTGGTATTTTTTTTTAATTTTGGTATTTTTTTTTAAATTTTGGTATTTTTTGGTTTTTTTTAAGTTTTGTTTTTTTTAAATTTTGGTATTTTTTTGAGTTTTTTTTTTTTAATTTTGGAATTTTTCTTTTAAATTTTGGTATTTTTTTTTTATTTTTTTTTTTTAATTTGAGTATTTTTTTTTAAAATTTTGGTATTTTGTTGGTATTTTTTTGGTATTTTTTGGTATTTATTTTTAAATTTTGGTATTTTTTTTAAATTTTGGTATTTTTTTTTAATTTGTTGTTTTTTTTTTTGGTATTTTGGTATTTTTTGGTATTTTTTTTTTGGTATTTCAAAATATTTTTTGGTATTTTTTTTTTAATTTTGGTATTTTTTTTTTTTAAATTTTGGTTTTTTTTTAAAGTTTGGTATTTTTTTTGGTATTTTTTTGATATTTTTTGTTATTTTTTTTGGTATTTTCTTGCTTTTTTTTTGGTATTGTTTGGTATTTATTTGGTATTTTTTTTGGTATTTTTTTTATATTTCGGTGAGTGAGAGAACTTTGAGCTTATAAAGCACCATCTGTTGGACGGAAATTTTGCAGCATCTTTGGTAGACTTATAAAAGCGCCATCTGTTGGTCGGTAATTTTTACAGCATCTTTGGTAGACTTCTAAAAGCGCCATCTGTTGGTCGGTAATTATTGGCCGTGCCTGACGAAGGAAAACCGGAGCCAGTCGGAGTGCTGGAGGTATTTTTTTTTAATTTTGGTATTTTTTTTGGTATTTTTTTTAAATTTTGGTATTTTTTTTAAATTTTGGTATTTTTTGGTATTTTTTTTTTTAATTTTGGTATTTTTTTTGGTAGTTTTTTTAAATTTTGGTATTTTTTTTTAAATTTTGGTATTTTTTTGGTATTTTTTTTGGTATTTTTTGGTATTTATTTTTAAATTTTGGTATTTTTTTATTTAAATTTTGGTATTTTTTTTTAAATTATGTTTTTTTTTTTGGTATTTTTGGTATTTTTTTTTTTTTTTTTGGTATTTCCAAAATATTTTTTGGTATTTTTTTTTAATTTTGGTATTTTTTTTTTAAATTTTGGTATTTGTTTTTAAAGTTTGGTATTTTTTTTGGTATTTTTTGATATTTTTTGTTATTTTTTTTGGTATTTTCTTGCTATTTTTTGGTATTGTTTGGTATTTATTTGGTATTTTTTTGGTATTTTTTTTTATATTTCGGTGAGTGAGAGAACTTTGAGCTTATAAAGCACCATCTGTTGGACGGAAATTTTTGCAGCATCTTTGGTAGACTTATAAAAGCGCCATCTGTTGGTCGGTAATTTTTACAGCATCTTTGGTATTTTTTTGGTATTTTTTTTGGTATTTTTTGGTATTTTTTTGGTATTTTTTTTTATATTTCGGTGAGTGAGAGAACTTTGAGCTTATAAAGCACCATCTGTTGGGTGGAAATTTTTGCAGCATCTTTGGTAGACTTATAAAAGCGCCATCTGTTGGTCGGTAATTTTTTACAGCCATCTGTTGGTCGGTAATTATTGGCCGTGCCTGACGAAGGAAAACTTTTTTGTATTTTTGGTATTTTTTTTAAATTTTGTGTTTTTTTTTGGTATTTTTTTTTGGTATTTTTTGGTATTTTTTTGGTATTTTTTTTTATATTTCGGTGAGTGAGAGAACTTTGAGCTTATAAAGCACCATCTGTTGGACGGAAATTTTGCAGCATCTTTGGTAGACTTATAAAAGCGCCATCTGTTGGTCGGTAAATTTTTACAGCATCTTTGGTAGACTTATAAAAGCGCCATCTGTTGGTCGGTTATTTTTTACAGCCATCTGTTGGTCGGTAATTATTGGCCGTGCCTGACGAAGGAAAACTTTTTTTGTATTTTTTGGTATTTTTTTTTAATTTTGGTTTTTTTTGGTATTTTTTTGTATTTTTTGGTATATTTTTTTTTTAAATTTTGGTATTTTTTTTTTTAAATTTTGGTATTTTTTTTAAATTTTGGTATTTTTTGGTATTTTTTTTTTAAATTTTGGGGTTTTTTTTGTATTTGTTTTTTAAATTTTGGTTTTTTTTTGCATTTTTGGTATTTTTTGGTATTTTGTGGTATTTTTTTTTTTAATTTTGGTATTTTTTTTAAATTTTGGTATTTTTTGGTATTTTTTTAAGTTTTTTTTTTTTTAAATTTTGTATTTTTCTTGTATTTTTTGGTATTTTTTTTTAAATTTTGGGTTTTTTTGGTATTTGTTTTTAAATTTTAGTATTATTTTTGTATTTTTTGGTATTTTTTTTTTTTAATTTTGGTATTTTTTTTTAAATTTTGGTATTTTTTTATTTTTTTTTTTTTTTTTAATTTTTGAATTTTCCTTTTAAATTTTGTTATTTTTTTTTTTTAATTTGGGTATTTTTTTTTTAAAATTTTGGTATTTTTTTTGTATTTTTGTGGTATTTTTTTTGGTACTTTTTTGGTATTTTTTTTTAAATTTTGGTATTTTTTTTTGGTATTTTTTGATATTTTTTTTTAAATTTTGGTATTTTTTGGTATTTTTTTTTAAATTTTGGTTTTTTTTTTTTAAATTTTGATATTTTTTGTGGTATTTTTTTGGTATTTTTTTTTAATTTTGGTGTTTTTTTGGTATTTTTTTTTAAATTTTGGTATTTTTTGGTATTTTTTTTTAAATTTTTGTATTTTTTTTGGTATTTTTTTTTAAATTTTGGTATTTTTTTTTTAAATTTTGGTATTTTTTTTTATTTTTTTTTTTAATTTTGGTATTTTTTTTTTATTTTTTTTTTGGTATTTTTTTTGGTATTTTTTTGGTATTTATTGTTAAATTTTGCTATTTTTTTTAAATTTTGGTATTTTTTTTTTAAATTTGGTGTTTTTTTTTGGTATTTTTTGGTATTTTTTTTTGATATTTCCAAAATATTTTTTGGTATTTTTTTTTAATTTTGGTATTTTTTTGGTATTTTTTTTTTAAATTTTGGTATTTTTTTTAAAGTTTGGTATTTTTTTTGGTATTTTTTGGTATTGCTTGGTATTTATTTGGTATTTTTTTGGTATTTTTTTTTATATTTCGGTGAGTGAGAGAACTTTGAGCTTATAAAGCACCATCTGTTGGACGGAAATTTTTGCAGCATCTTTGGTAGACTTATAAAAGCGCCATCTGTTGGTCGGTAATTTTTACAGCATCTTTGGTATTTTTTTGGTATTTTTTTTTGGTATTTTTTTGGTATTTTTTTGGTATTTTTTTTTATATTTCGGTAAGTGAGAGAACTTTGAGCTTATAAAGCACCATCTGTTGAACGGAAATTTTTTACAGCCATCTGTTGGTCGGTAATTATTGGCCGTGCCTGACGAAGGAAAACCGGAGCCAGTCGGAGTGCTGGAGGTATTTTTATACCCTTGCAGAGGGTATTATAATTTTGTCCAAAAGTGTGCAACGCAGTGAAGGAGACATCTCCGACCCTATAAAGTATATATATTCTTGATCAGGATCACCTCCTGAGTTGATATGAGCATTTCCGTCTGTCCGTCTGTCCGTCTGTCTGTCCGTCTGTCTGTCTGTCCGTTTCTACGCGAACTAGTCTCTCAGTTTTGAAGCTATCGTCTTGAAACTTTGCACACACCCTTCTTTCCTTTGCACGCAGTATATAAGTCGGAACGGCCGGGATCGGCCGACTATATCCTATAGCTGTCATATAACTGATTGATCGGAAATGGTATAACTTTGGTGTTTTTAGAGTTAGAGAATTCAAATTTGACATGAGAGCTATTTTTGGCAAACCAATACGACGTGCCAAATTTCATAAGGATCGGCCGACTATATCCTATAGCTGCCATATAACTGAAAGATCGGAATTGACCCAACTTTCGTGTTTTTGAAGATAGAAAGCTAGAACTTGGTACACATTCTATTTTTGGTCAGTTAATCCGACCTACAAAACTTCATTAGGATCGGCCGACTATATCCTATAGCTGCCGATATAACCGATATAGCTGCCGATATATAGCTGCTGCATATAACTGAACGATCGGAAATGGTATAACTTTGTTGTTTTTAGAGTTAGAAAGTTCTTATTTAACATGAGATCTATTTTTGGCAAAACAATACGACGTGCCAAATTTCATAAGGATCGGCCGACTACCAAATTTCATAAGGATCGGCCAACTAAATCCGATGTTTGCGATATATATCCGGTTTTAACTGCAAGGGTATATCAACTTCGGCTCCGCCCGAAGTTAGCTTTCCTTTCTTGTTTTTTTAATTTTGGTATTTTTTTTTTAAATTTTGGTATTTTTTTTTAAATTTTGGTATTTTTGTGGTATTTTTTTGGTATTTTTTTTTAAATTTTGGTGTTTTTTATATTTTTTTTTAAATTTTGGTATTTTTTTGTATTTTTTTTAAATTTTGGTATTTTTTTTAAAATTTTGGTTTTTTTTTAAATTTTGGTATTTTTTGGTATTTTTTTTTTAATTTTGGTATTTTTTTTGGCATTTTTTTTAAATTTTGGTATTTTTTTTTAAATTTTGGTATTTTTTTGGTATTTTTTTGGTATTTTTTGGTATTTATTTTTAAATTTTGGTATTTTTTTATTTAAATTTTGGTATTTTTTTTTAAATTTGGTTTTTTTTTGGTATTTTTGGTATTTTTTGGTATTTTTTTTTGGTATTTCCAAAATATTTTTTTTGTATTTTTTTTTAATTTTGGTATTTTTTTTTTAAATTTTGGTATTTGTTTTTAAAGTTTGGTATTTTTTTTGGTATTTTTTTGATATTTTTTGTTATTTTTTTTGGTATTTTCTTGCTATTTTTTTTGGTATTGTTTGGTATTTATTTGGTATTTTTTTGGTATTTTTTTTTATATTTCGGTGAGTGAGAGAACTTTGAGCTTATAAAGCACCATCTGTTGGACGGAAATTTTTGCAGCATCTTTGGTAGACTTATAAAAGCGCCATCTGTTGGTCGGTAATTTTTTACAGCATCTTTGGTATTTTTTTTGGTATTTTTTGGTATTTTTTTGGTATTTTTTTTTATATATCGGTGAGTGAGAGAACTTTGAGCTTATAAAGCACCATCTGTTGGACGGAAATTTTTTACAGCCATCTGTTGGTCGGTAATTATTGGCCGTGCCTGACGAAGGAAAACTTTTTTTGTATTTTTTGGTATTTTTTTTTAAATTTTGGTGTTTTTTTTGGTATTTTTTTTGGTATTTTTTGGTATTTTTTTGGTATTTTTTTTATATTTCGGTGAGTGAGAGAACTTTGAGCTTATAAAGCACCATCTGTTGGACGGAAATTTTTGCAGCATCTTTGGTAGACTTATAAAAGCGTCATCTGTGGGTCGGTAAGTTTTTACAGCATCTTTGGTAGACTTATAAATGCGCCATCTGTTGGTCGGTAATTATTGGCCGTGCCTGACGAAGGAAAACCCGAGCCAGTCGGAGTGCTGGAGGTATTTTTTTTTAAATTTTGGTATTTTTTTTTAAATTTTGGTATTTTTTTGGTATTTTTTTTAAATTTTGCTATTTTTTTTTTTAATTTTGGTATTTTTTTTTAAATTGTGGTATTTTTTTTTTGTTTTTTTGATATTTTTTTTTTAATTTTGGTATTTTTTGGTATTTTTTTTGGTATTTTTTTGGTATTTTTTTTTAAATTTTGAATTTTTCTTTTAAATTTTGGTATTTTTTTTGGTATTTTTTGGTATTTTTTATTTATTTTTTTTGGTATTTTTTGGATATATAGCTGCTGCATATAACTGAACGATCGGAAATGGTATAACTTTGTTGTTTTTAGAGTTAGAAAGTTCTTATTTAACATGAGATCTATTTTTGGCAAAACAATACGACGTGCCAAATTTCATAAGGATCGGCCGACTATATCCTATAGCTGCCATATAACTGAAAGATCGGAATTGACCCAACTTTTGTGTTTTTGAAGATAGAAAGCTGGAACTTGGTACAGATTCTATTTTTGGTCAGTTCATCCAACCTACCAAATTTCATAAGGATCGGCCAACTAAATCCGATGTTTGCGATATATATCCGGTTTTAACTGCAAGGGTATATCAACTTCGGCTCCGCCCGAAGTTAGCTTTCCTTTCTTTTTTTTTTTAATTTTGGTATTTTTTTTTAAATTTTGGTATTTTTTTTAAATTTTGGTATTTTTTGTGGTATTTTTTTGGTATTTATTTTTAAATTTTGGTATTTTTTTATTTAAATTTTGGTATTTTTTTTTAAATTTGGTGTTTTTTTGGTATTTTTGGTATTTTTTTGGTATTTTTTTTTTTGTTTTTCCAAAATATTTTTTTGGTATTTTTTTTAATTTTGGTATTTTTTTTTTAAATTTTGGTATTTGTTTTTAAAGTTTGGTTTTTTTTTTGGTATTTTTTTGATATTTTTTGTTATTTTTTGTTGGTATTTTCTTGCTATTTTTTTGGTATTGTTTGGTATTTATTTGGTATTTTTTTGGTATTTTTTTTTATATTTCGGTGAGTGAGAGAACTTTGAGCTTATAAAGCACCATCTGTTGGACGGAAATTTTGCAGCATCTTTGGTAGACTTATAAAAGCGCCATCTGTTGGTCGGTAATTTTTTACAGCATCTTTGGTATTTTTTTGGTATTTTTTTTGGTATTTTTTGGTATTTTTTTGGTATTTTTTTTTATATTTCGGTGAGTGAGAGAACTTTGAGCTTATAAAGCACCATCTGTTGGACGGAAATTTTTTACAGCCATCTGTTGGTCGGTAATTATTGGCCGTGCCTGACGAAGGAAAACTTTTTTTGTATTTTTTGGTATTTTTTTTTAAATTTTGGTGTTTTTTTTTGGTATTTTTTTTGGTACTTTTTGGTATTTTTTTGGTATTTTTTTTATATTTCGGTGAGTGAGAGAACTTTGAGCTTATAAAGCACCATCTGTTGGACGGAAATTTTTTACAGCCATCTGTTGGTCGGTAATTATTGGCCGTGCCTGACGAAGGAAAACTTTTTTTGTATTTTTTGTTATTTTTTTTAAATTTTGGTGTTTTTTTTGGTATTTTTTTGGCATTTTTTTGTATTTTTTTGGTATTTTTTTTTAAGTTTTGGGGTTTTTTTGGTATTTGTTTTTAAATTTTAGTATTTTTTGGTATTTTTTTTTTAAATTTTGTATTTTTTTTTAAATTTTGGTATTTTTTTTGGTATTTTTTTTTTTTAAATTTTGAATTTTTCTTTTAAATTTTGAAATTTTTTGGTATTTTTTTTTTTTTAATTTGGGTATTTTTTTTTTTAATTTTGGTATTTTTTGGTATTTTTGTGGCATTTTTTTGGTTTTTTTTCTTTTAAATTTGGGTATTTTTTTGGTATTGTTTTTTGTATTTTTTGGTATTTTTTGTATTTTTGTGGTATTTTTTTGGTACTTTTTGGTATTTTTTTTTAAATTTTGGTATTTTTTTGGTATTTTTTTGATATTTTTTTTAAATTTTGGTATTTTTTTATTTTTTTTTAAATTTTGGTATTTTTTTAAATTTTGGTATTTTTGTGGTATTTTTTTGTATTTTTTTTTAAATTTTGGTGTTTTTTGGTATTTTTTTTTAAATTTTGGTATTTTTTTGGTATTTTTTTTAAATTTTGGTATTTTTTTGGTATTTTTTTTAAATTTTGGTATTTTTTTTAAATTTTGGTATTTTTTTTTTTAATTTTGATATTTTTTTGGTATTTTTTTTAAATTTTGGTATTTTTTTTTAAATTTTGGTATTTTTTTGGTATTTATTTTTAAATTTTGGTATTTTTTTTTTTAAATTTTGGTATTTTTTTTTAAATTTGGTGTTTTTTTGGTATTTTTTGGTATTTTTTTTGGTATTTCCAAAATATTTTTTGGTATTTTTTTTTATTTTGGTATTTTTTTGGTATTTTTTTTTAAATTTTGGTATTTTTTTTTAAAGTTTGGTATTTTTTTGGTATTTTTTTGGTATTGTTTGGTATTTATTTGGTATTTTTTTGGTATTTTTTTTTTATATTTCGGTGAGTGAGAGAACTTTGAGCTTATAAAGCACCATCTGTTGGACGGAAATTTTTGCAGCATCTTTGGTAGACTTATAAAAGCGTCATCTGTGGGTCGGTAAGTTTTTACAGCATCTTTGGTAGACTTATAAATGCGCCATCTGTTGGTCGGTAATTATTGGCCGTGCCTGACGAAGGAAAACCCGAGCCAGTCGGAGTGCTGGAGGTATTTTTTTTTAAATTTTGGTATTTTTTTTTAAATTTTGGTATTTTTTTGGTATTTTTTTTTAAATTTTGGTATTTTTTTGGTATTTTTGTGGCATTTTTTGGTTTTTTTTTTCTTTTAAATTTGGGTATTTTTTTGGTATTATTGTTTTTGTATTTTTGGTATTTTTTGTATTTTTGTGGTATTTTTTTGGTACTTTTTGGTATTTTTTTTTAAATTTTGGTATTTTTTTTTGGTATTTTTTTGATATTTTTTTTTAAATTTTGTATTTTTTTTTAAATTTTGGTATTTTTTTTAATTTTGGTATTTTTTGTGGTATTTTTTGGTATTTTTTTTTAAATTTTGGTGTTTTTTGGTATTTTTTTTTTAATTTTGGTATTTTTTTTTATATTTTTTTAAATTTTGGTATTTTTTTGGTATTTTTTTTTAAATTTTGGTATTTTTTTTTAAATTTTGTATTTTTTTGGTATTTTTTTTTTAATTTTGATATTTTTTTTGGTATTTTTTTTTAAATTTTGGTATTTTTTTTTAAATTTTGGTATTTTTTGGTATTTTTTGGTATTTTTTTGGTATTTATTTTTAAATTTTGGTATTTTTTTTTAAATTTTGGTATTTTTTTTTAAATTTGGTGTTTTTTTGGTATTTTTTGGTATTTTTTTTTGGTATTTCCAAAATATTTTTTTGTATTTTTTTTTAATTTTGGTATTTTTTTGGTATTTTTTTTTTTTTTTTGGTATTTTTGGTTTGGTATTTTTTTTGGTATTTTTTTGGTATTGTTTGGTATTTATTTGGTATTTTTTGGTATTTTTTTTTTATATTTCGGTGAGTGAGAGAACTTTGAGCTTATAAAGCACCATCTGTTGGACGGAAATTTTTGCAGCATCTTTGGTAGACTTATAAAAGCGCCATCTGTTGGTCGGTAATTTTTTACAGCATCTTTGGTGTTTTTTTTTGGTATTTTTTGGTATTTTTTTGGTATTTTTTTTTATATATCGGTGAGTGAGAGAACTTTGAGCTTATAAAGCACCATCTGTTGGACGGAAATTTTTACAGCCATCTGTTGGTCGGTAATTATTGGCCGTGCCTGACAAAGGAAAACTTTTTTGTATTTTTTGGTATTTTTTTTTAAATTTTGGTGTTTTTTTTTGGTATTTTTTTTGGTATTTTTTGGTATTTTTTTGGTATTTTTTTTATATTTCGGTGAGTGAGAGAACTTTGAGCTTATAAAGCACCATCTGTTGGACGGAAATTTTTGCAGCATCTTTGGTAGACTTATAAAAGCGCCATCTGTTGGTCGGTAAGTTTTTACAGCATCTTTGGTAGACTTATAAATGCGCCATCTGTTGGTCGGTAATTATTGGCCGTGCCTGACGAAGGAAAACCCGAGCCAGTCGGAGTGCTGGAGGTATTTTTTTTTAAATTTTGGTATTTTTTTTTAAATTTTGGTATTTTTTTTGGTATTTTTTTTAAATTTTGGTATTTTTTTTTAAATTTTGGTATTTTTTTTTTAAATTGTGGTATTTTTTTTTGTATTTTTTGATATTTTTTTTTTAATTTTGGTATTTTTTTGGTATTTTTTTGGTATTTTTTTGGTATTTTTTTAAATTTTGAATTTTTCTTTTAAATTTTGGTATTTTTTTTGGTATTTTTGGTATTTTTTATTTAATTTTTTTTGGTATTTTTTGGATATATAGCTGCTGCATATAACTGAACGATCGGAAATGGTATAACTTTGTTGTTTTTAGAGTTAGAAAGTTCTTATTTAACATGAGATCTATTTTTGGCAAAACAATACGACGTGCCAAATTTCATAAGGATCGGCCGACTATATCCTATAGCTGCCATATAACTGAAAGATCGGAATTGACCCAACTTTTGTGTTTTTGAAGATAGAAAGCTGGAACTTGGTACAGATTCTATTTTTGGTCAGTTCATCCAACCTACCAAATTTCATAAGGATCGGCCAACTAAATCCGATGTTTGCGATATATATCCGGTTTTAACTGCAAGGGTATATCAACTTCGGCTCCGCCCGAAGTTAGCTTTCCTTTCTTGTTTTTTTTAATTTTGGTATTTTTTTTTAAATTTTGGTATTTTTTTTAAATTTTGGTATTTTTTGTGGTATTTTTTGGTATTTATTTTTAAATTTTGGTATTTTTTATTTAAATTTTGGTATTTTTTTTTTAAATTTGGTTTTTTTTTTTGGTATTTTTGGTATTTTTTGGTTTTTTTTTTTTGTTTTTCCAAAATATTTTTTTGGTATTTTTTTTTAATTTTGGTATTTTTTTTTAAATTTCGGTATTTGTTTTTAAAGTTTGTTATTTTTTTTTGGTATTTTTTTGATATTTTTTGTTATTTTTTGTTGGTATTTTCTTGCTATTTTTTTGGTATTGTTTGGTATTTATTTGGTATTTTTTTTGGTATTTTTTTTTATATTTCGGTGAGTGAGAGAACTTTGAGCTTATAAAGCACCATCTGTTGGACGGAAATTTTTGCAGCATCTTTGGTAGACTTATAAAAGCGCCATCTGTTGGTCGGTAATTTTTTACAGCATCTTTGGTATTTTTTTGGTATTTTTTTTGGTATTTTTTGGTATTTTTTTGGTATTTTTTTTATATTTCGGTGAGTGAGAGAACTTTGAGCTTATAAAGCACCATCTGTTGGACGGAAATTTTTTACAGCCATCTGTTGGTCGGTAATTATTGGCCGTGCCTGACGAAGGAAAACTTTTTTTGTATTTTTTGGTATTTTTTTTAAATTTTGGTGTTTTTTTTTGGTATTTTTTTTGGTACTTTTTGGTATTTTTTTGGTATTTTTTTATATTTCGGTGAGTGAGAGAACTTTGAGCTTATAAAGCACCATCTGTTGGACGGAAATTTTTTACAGCCATCTGTTGGTCGGTAATTATTGGCCGTGCCTGACGAAGGAAAACTTTTTTTGTATTTTTTGTTATTTTTTTTAAATTTTGGTGTTTTTTTTTGGTATTTTTTTTGGCATTTTTTTGTATTTTTTGGTATTTTTTTTTTAAATTTTGGGGTTTTTTTTGGTATTTGTTTTTTAAATTTTAGTATTTTTTTGGTATTTTTTTTTTAAATTTTGGTTTTTTTTTTAAATTTTGGTATTTTTTGGTATTTTTTTTTTTAAATTTTGAATTTTTCTTTTAAATTTTGAATTTTTTGGTATTTTTTTTTTTTAATTTGGGTATTTTTTTTTTTAAATTTTGGTATTTTTTTGGTATTTTTTGTGGCATTTTTTGGTTTTTTTTTCTTTTAAATTTAGGTATTTTTTTGGTATTGTTTTTGTATTTTTTGGTATTTTTTGTATTTTTGTGGTATTTTTTTGGTACTTTTTGGTATTTTTTTTTTAAATTTTGGTATTTTTTTGGTATTTTTTTTAAATTTTTTTAAATTTGGTATTTTTTTTATTTTTTTTTAAATTTTGGTATTTTTTTAAATTTTGGTATTTTTTTGGTATTTTTTGGTATTTTTTTTTTAAATTTTGGTGTTTTTTTGGTATTTTTTTTTAAATTTTGGTATTTTTTGTATTTTTTTTAAATTTTGGTATTTTTTTGGTATTTTTTTTTAAATTTTGGTATTTTTTTAAATTTTGGTATTTTTTTTTTTAATTTTGATATTTTTTTTGGTATTTTTTTTTAAATTTTGGTATTTTTTTTTTAAATTTTGGTATTTTTTTGGTATTTTTTTGGTATTTATTTTTAAATTTTGGTATTTTTTTTTTTAAATTTTGGTATTTTTTTTAAATTTGGGTTTTTTTGGTATTTTTTTGGTATTTTTTTTGGTATTTCCAAAATATTTTTTTGGTATTTTTTTTTAATTTTTTGGTATTTTTTTTAAATTTTGGTATTTTTTTTTTAAAGTTTGGTTTTTTTTTTGGTATTTTTTTGGTATTTGTTTGGTATTTATTTGGTATTTTTTTGGTATTTTTTTTTTATATTTCGGTGAGTGAGAGAACTTTGAGCTTATAAAGCACCATCTGTTGGACGGAAATTTTTGCAGCATCTTTGGTAGACTTATAAAAGCGCCATCTGTTGGTCGGTAAGTTTTTACAGAATCTTTGGTAGACTTATAAATGCGCCATCTGTTGGTCGGTAATTATTGGCCGTGCCTGACGAAGGAAAACCCGAGCCAGTCGGAGTGCTGGAGGTATTTTTTTTTTAAATTTTGGTATTTTTTTTTAAATTTTGGTTTTTTTTGGTATTTTTTTTAAATTTTGGTATTTTTTTTTAAATTTTGGTATTTTTTTTTAAATTGTGGTATTTTTTTTTTTGTTTTTTTTTGATTTTTTTTTTAATTTTGGTATTTTTGGTATTTTTTTGGTATTTTTTTGGTATTTTTTTTAAATTTTAGAATTTTTCTTTTAAATTTTGGTATTTTTTTGGTATTTTTTGGTATTTTTTTATTTTTTAATTTGGTATTTTTTTTTTAAATTTTGGTAATTTTTTGGTATTTTTTGTGGCATTTTTCTTTTAAATTTTGGTATTTTTTGGTATTGTTTTTTGTATTTTTGGTATTTTTTGTATTTTTGTGGTATTTTTTTTGGTACTTTTTGGTATTTTTTTTAAATTTTGGTATTTTTTTTGGTATTTTTTTGATATTTTTTTTTAAATTTTGGTATTTTTTTGAATTTTTTTTTAAATTTTGGTATTTTTTTTAAATTTTGGTATTTTTTTTTAAATTTTGGTATTTTTTTTTGTATTTTCTTGATTTTTTTTTAAATTTTGGTTTTTTTTTTGTATTTTCTTGATATTTTTTTTTAAATTTTGGTATTTTTTGGTATTTTTTTTTTTTAAATTTTGGTATTTTTTTTTTTAAATTTTGGTATTTTTTTTTTTGTATTTTTTTGATATTTTTTTTTTTAAATTTTGGTGTTTTTTTGGTATTTTTTTTTAAATTTTGGTATTTTTTTGGTATTTTTTTTAAATTTTGGTATTTTTTTTTAAATTTTGGTATTTTTTTTTAAATTTTGAAATTTTTCTTTTAAATTTTGTTATTTGTTTTGGTATTGTATTGTTGGTATTTTTTTTTAAATTTTGGTATTTTTCTTTTAAATTTTGGTATTTTTTTGTATTTTTTGGTATTTTTTTTTTTAAATTTTGGTATTTTTTTTTTTAAATTTTGGTATTTTTTTTGATATTTTTTGGTATTTTTTTGGTAGTTTTTTTGGTATTTTTTTGTATTTTTTTTTTTTTTTTTTTTTTAATTTTGGTATTTTTTTGAATTTTTATACCCTTGCAGAGGGTATTATAATTTTGGTCAAAAGTGTGCAACGCAGTGAAGGAGACATCTCCGACCCTATAAAGTATATATATTCTTGATCAGGATCACCTCCTGAGTTGATATGAGCATGTCCGTCTGTCCGTCTGTCCGTCTGTCTGTCCGTCTGTCTGTCTGTTTCTACGCGAACTAGTCTCTCAGTTTTAAAGCTATCGTCTTGAAACTTTGCACACACCCTTCGTTCCTTTGCACGCAGTATATAAGTCGGAACGGCCCGGATCGGCCGACTATATCCTATAGCTGCCATATAACTGATTGATCGGAAATGGTATAACTTTGGTGTTTTTAGAGTTAGAGAGTTCAAATTTGACATGTGAGCTATTTTTGGCAAAACATTACGTCATGCCAAATTTCATAAGAATCGGCCGACTATATCCTATAGCTGCCATATAACTGAACGATCGGAAATGACCCAACTTTCGTGTTTTTGAAGATAGAAAGCTAAAACTGAATACAGATTATATTTTTGGCCAGTTGATCCAACCTACCAAATTTCATTAGGATCGGCCGACTATATCCCATAGCTGCCATATAACTGAACGATCGGAAATGGTATTTGGTAGAAATATCAACTTTAGTATTTTTGGAGATCGAATTTTGGGACTTTTTTTAGATTTTGTATTGAAATAAATTGGATTATATATTCCTATTCCCATAAGGATCGGCCAACTATATCCGATGTTTGCGATATATATCCGGTTTTAACTGCAAGGGTATATAAACTTCGGCTCCGCCCGAAGTTAGCTTTCCTTTCTTGTTTTTTTAAATTTTGGTATTTTTCTTTTAAATTTTGGTATTTTTTGGTATTTTTTTTTTTAAATTTTGGTATTTTTTTTAAATTTTGGTATTTTTTGTGTTATTTTTTTAGTATTTTTTTTTAAATTTTGGTGTTTTTTTTGGTATTTTTTTTTAAATTTTGGTATTTTTTTGGTATTTTTTTTTAATTTTGGTATTTTTTTTGGTATTTTTCTTTAAATTTTGGTATTTTTTTTAAATTTTGGTATTTTTTTGGTATTTTTTTTTTAATTTTGGTATTTTTTGGTATTTTTTTTTAAATTTTGGTATTTTTTTTAAATTTGGTGTTTTTTTTGGTATTTTTGGTATTTTTTTGGTATTTTTTTTTGGTATTTCCAAAATATTTTTTTGGTATTTTTTTTTTAATTTTGGTATTTTTTTTTAAATTTTGGTATTTTTTTTTAAAGTTTGGTATTTTTTTTGGTATTTTTTTGATATTTTTTGTTTTTTTTTTTTGGTATTTTCTTGCTATTTTTTTGGTATTGTTTGGTATTTATTTGGTATTTTTTTTTATATTTCGGTGAGTGAGAGAACTTTGAGCTTATAAAGCACCATCTGTTGGACGGAAATTTTTTACAGCCATCTGTTGGTCGGTAATTATTGGCCGTGCCTGACGAAGGAAAACTTTTTTTGTATTTTTTGGTATTTTTTTTTAAATTTTGGTGTTTTTTTTTGGTATTTTTTTTGGTATTTTTTGGTATTTTTTTGGTATTTTTTTTATATTTCGGTGAGTGAGAGAACTTTGAGCTTATAAAGCACCATCTGTTGGACGGAAATTTTTGCAGCATCTTTGGTAGACTTATAAAAGCGCCATCTGTTGGTCGGTAAGTTTTTACAGCATCTTTGGTAGACTTATAAATGCGCCATCTGTTGGTCGGTAATTATTGGCCGTGCCTGACGAAGGAAAACCGGAGCCAGTCGGAGTGCTGGAGGTATTTTTTTTTAAATTTTGGTATTTTTTTTTAAATTTTGGTATTTTTTTTGGTATTTTTTTTTAAATTTTGGTATTTTTTTTTAAATTTTGGTATTTTTTTTTAAATTGTGGTATTTTTTTTGTATTTTTTGATATTTTTTTTTTAATTTTGGTATTTTTTTGGTATTTTTTTGGTATTTTTTTTAAATTTTGAATTTTTCTTTTAAATTTTGGTATTTTTTTTGGTATTTTTTGGTTTTTTTTTTTTTAATTTGGGTATTTTTTTTTTTAAATTTTGGTAATTTTTTGGTATTTTTTGTGGCATTTTTTCTTTTAAATTTTGGTATTTTTTTGGTATTGTTTTTTGTATTTTTTGGTATTTTTTTGTATTTTTGTGGTATTTTTTTGGTACTTTTTGGTATTTTTTTTTAAATTTTGGTATTTTTTTTTATTTTGGTATTTTTTTTTTTTAATTTGGGTATTTTTTTTTTTAAATTTTGGTAATTTTTTGGTATTTTTTGTGGCATTTTTTCTTTTAAATTTTGGTATTTTTTTTGGTATTGTTTTTTGTATTTTTTGGTATTTTTATACCCTTGCAGAGGGTATTATAATTTTGGTCAAAAGTGTGCAACGCAGTGAAGGAGACATCTCCGACCCTATAAAGTATATATATTCTTGATCAGGATCACCTCCTGAGTTGATATGAGCATGTCCGTCTGTCCGTCTGTCCGTATGTCCGTCTGTCCGTCTGTCTGTCCGTCTGTCTGTCTGTTTCTACGCGAACTAGTCTCTCAGTTTTAAAGCTATCGTCTTGAAACTTTGCACACACCCTTCGTTCCTTTGCACGCAGTATATAAGTCGGAACGGCCCGGATCGGCCGACTATATCCTATAGCTGCCATATAACTGATTGATCGGAAATGGTATAACTTTGGTGTTTTTAGAGTTAGAGAGTTCAAATTTGACATGTGAGCTATTTTTGGCAAAACATTACGTCATGCCAAATTTCATAAGAATCGGCCGACTATATCCTATAGCTGCCATATAACTGAACGATCGGAAATGACCCAACTTTCGTGTTTTTGAAGATAGAAAGCTAAAACTGAATACAGATTATATTTTTGGCCAGTTGATCCAACCTACCAAATTTCATTAGGATCGGCCGACTATATCCCATAGCTGCCATATAACTGAACGATCGGAAATGGTATTTGGTAGAAATATCAACTTTCGTATTTTTGAAGATCGAAGTTTGGGACTTTTTTTAGATTTTGTATTGAAATAAATTGGATTATATATTCCTATTCCCATAAGGATCGGCCAACTATATCCGATGTTTGCGATATATATCCGGTTTTAACTGCAAGGGTATATAAACTTCGGCTCCGCCCGAAGTTAGCTTTCCTTTCTTGTTTTGTATTTTTGTGGTATTTTTTTTGGTACTTTTTGGTATTTTTTTTTAAATTTTGGTATTTTTTTGGTATTTTTTTGATATTTTTTTTTAAATTTTGGTATTTTTTTGGTATTTTTTTTTAAATTTTGGTTTTTTTTTTAAATTTTGGTATTTTTTTTTAAATTTTGGTATTTTTTTTTGTATTTTCTTGATATTTTTTTTTAAATTTTGGTGTTTTTTTGGTATTTTTTTTTAAAATTTGGTATTTTTTGGTATTTTTTTTAAATTTTGGTATTTTTTTTAAATTTTGGTATTTTTTTTTAAATTTTGAAATTTTTCTTTTAAATTTTGTTATTTGTTTTGGTATTGTATTGTTGGTATTTTTTTTAAATTTTGGTATTTTTCTTTTAAATTTTGGTTTTTTTTTGTATTTTTGGTATTTTTTTTTAATTTTGGTATTTTTTTTTAAATTTTGGTATTTTTTTGATATTTTTTGGTATTTTTTGGTAGTTTTTTTGGTATTTTTTTGGTATTTTTTTTTTTTTTTTTTTTAATTTTGGTATTTTTTTGAATTTTTTTTTAAATTTTGGTATTTTTCTTTTAAATTTTGGTTTTTTTTTTTGCATTTTTTGGATTTTTTTTAAATTTTGGTGTTTTTTTTGGTATTTTTGGTATTTTTTTGGTTTTTTTTTGGTATTTTTTTGGTATTTTTTTTTAAATTTTGGTATTTTTTTTGGTATTTTTTTTTAAATTTTATTTTTTTTTTTTTTTTTTTGGTATTTTCTTGCTATTGTTTTGGTATTTATTTGGTATTTTTTTGGTATTTTTTTTATATTTCGGTGAGTGAGAGAACTTTGAGCTTATAAAGCACCATCTGTTGGACGGAAATTTTTGCAGCATCTTTGGTAGACTTATAAAAGCGCCATCTGTTGGTCGGTAATTTTTTACAGCATCTTTGGTATTTTTTTGGTATTTTTTTTGGTATTTTTTGGTATTTTTTTGGTATTTTTTTTTATATTTCGGTGAGTGAGAGAACTTTGAGCTTATAAAGCACCATCTGTTGGACGGAAATTTTTACAGCCATCTGTTGGTCGGTAATTATTGGCCGTGCCTGACGAAGGAAAACTTTTTTGTATTTTTTGGTATTTTTTTTAAATTTTGGTGTTTTTTTTTTGGTATTTTTTTTGAATTTTTTGGTATTTTTTTTGGTATTTTTTTTATATTTCGGTGAGTGAGAGAACTTTGAGCTTATAAAGCACCATCTGTTGGACGGACATTTTTGCAGCATCTTTGGTAGACTTATAAAAGCGCCATCTGTTGGTCGGTAAGTTTTTACAGCATCTTTGGTAGACTTATAAATGCGCCATCTGTTGGTCGGTAATTATTGGCCGTGCCTGACGAAGGAAAACCGGAGCCAGTCGGAGTGCTGGAGGTATTTTTTTTTAAATTTTGGTATTTTTTTTTAAATTTTGGTATTTTTTTTGGTATTTTTTTTAAATTTTGGTTTTTTTTTTTTAAATTTTGGTATTTTTTTTTTAAATTGTGGTATTTTTTTTTGTATTTTTTTGATATTTTTTTTTTAATTTTGGTATTTTTTTTGGTATTTTTTTGGTATTTTTTTTTAAATTTTGAATTTTTCTTTTAAATTTTGGTATTTTTTTATATTTTTTTTTTTTTAATTTGGGTATTTTTTTTTAAATTTTGGTAATTTTTTGGTATTTTTGTGGCATTTTTTCTTTTAAATTTTGGTATTTTTTTTGGTATTGTTTTTTGTATTTTTGGGTTTTTTTGTATTTTTGTGGTATTTTTTTGGTACTTTTTGGTATTTTTTTTTAAATTTTGGTTTTTTTTTTTATTTTTGGTATTTTTGTTTTTTTTTAATTTGGGTATTTTTTTTTTTTAAATTTTGGTAATTTTTTGGTATTTTTTGTGGCATTTTTTCTTTTAAATTTTGGTATTTTTTTGGTATTGTTTTTTGTATTTTTTGGTATTTTTATACCCTTGCAGAGGGTATTATAATTTTGGTCAAAAGTGTGCAACGCAGTGAAGGAGACATCTCCGACCCTATAAAGTATATATATTCTTGATCAGGATCACCTCCTGAGTTGATATGAGCATGTCCGTCTGTCCGTCTGTCCGTATGTCCGTCTGTCCGTCTGTCTGTCCGTCTGTCTGTCTGTTTCTACGCGAACTAGTCTCTCAGTTTTAAAGCTATCGTCTTGAAACTTTGCACACACCCTTCGTTCCTTTGCACGCAGTATATAAGTCGGAACGGCCCGGATCGGCCGACTATATCCTATAGCTGCCATATAACTGATTGATCGGAAATGGTATAACTTTAGTGTTTTTAGAGTTAGAGAGTTCAAATTTGACATGTGAGCTATTTTTGGCAAAACCCAAAAATTTGGCCAATTTGGTCATGCCAAATTTCATAAGAATCGGCCGACTATATCCTATAGCTGCCATATAACTGAACGATCGGAAATGACCCAACTTTCGTGTTTTTGAAGATAGAAAGCTAAAACTGAATACAGATTATATTTTTGGCCAGTTGATCCAACCTACCAAATTTCATTAGGATCGGCCGACTATATCCCATAGCTGCCATATAACTGAACGATCGGAAATGGTATTTGGTAGAAATATCAACTTTAGTATTTTTGGAGATCGAATTTTGGGACTTTTTTTAGATTTTGTATTGAAATAAATTGGATTATATATTCCTATTCCCATAAGGATCGGCCAACTATATCCGATGTTTGCGATATATATCCGGTTTTAACTGCAAGGGTATATAAGGGTATATATTTAAAAAAACAAGAAAGGAAAGCTAACTTCGGGCGGAGCCGAAGTTAGCTTTCCTTTCTTGTTTTTTTAAATTTTGGTATTTTTCTTTTAAATTTTGGTATTTTTTGGTATTTTTTGGTATTTTTTTTTTAAATTTTTTGGTATTTTTTTTTAAATTTTGGTATTTTTTGTGTTATTTTTTAGTATTTTTTTTAAATTTTGGTGTTTTTTTGGTATTTTTTTTAAATTTTGGTATTTTTTGGTATTTTTTTTTAATTTTGGTATTTTTTTTGGTATTTTTTTTAAATTTTGGTATTTTTTTTTAAATTTTGGTATTTTTATGTTTTTTTTTTAATTTTGGTATTTTTTTGGTATTTTTTTTAAATTTTGGTATTTTTTTAAATTTGGTGTTTTTTTGGTATTTTTGGTATTTTTTGGTATTTTTTTTGGTATTTCCAAAATATTTTTTGGTATTTTTTTTAATTTTGGTATTTTTTTTTTAAATTTTGGTATTTTTTTTTAAAGTTTGGTATTTTTTTGGTATTTTTTTGATATTTTTGTTTTTTTTTTTTGGTATTTTCTTGCTATTTTTTTGGTATTGTTTGGTATTTATTTGGTATTTTTTTTTATATTTCGGTGAGTGAGAGAACTTTGAGCTTATAAAGCACCATCTGTTGGACGGAAATTTTTTACAGCCATCTGTTGGTCGGTAATTATTGGCCGTGCCTGACGAAGGAAAACTTTTTTTGTATTTTTTGGTATTTTTTTTTAAATTTTGGTGTTTTTTTTTGGTATTTTTTTTGGTATTTTTTGGTATTTTTTTGGTATTTTTTTTATATTTCGGTGAGTGAGAGAACTTTGAGCTTATAAAGCACCATCTGTTGGACGGAAATTTTTGCAGCATCTTTGGTAGACTTATAAAAGCGCCATCTGTTGGTCGGTAAGTTTTTACAGCATCTTTGGTAGACTTATAAATGCGCCATCTGTTGGTCGGTAATTATTGGCCGTGCCTGACGAAGGAAAACCGGAGCCAGTCGGAGTGCTGGAGGTATTTTTTTTTAAATTTTGGTATTTTTTTTGGTACTTTTTTTAAATTTTGGTATTTTTTTTTTAAATTTTGGTATTTTTTTTTAAATTGTGGTATTTTTTTTTGTATTTTTTGATATTTTTTTTTTAATTTTGGTATTTTTTTGGTATTTTTTTTGGTATTTTTTTGGTATTTTTTTTTAAATTTTGAATTTTTCTTTTAAATTTTGGTATTTTTTTGGTATTTTTTGGTATTTTTTTTTTTAATTTGATTTTTTTTTTTTAAATTTTGGTAATTTTTTGGTATTTTTGTGGCATTTTTTCTTTTAAATTTTGGTATTTTTTTGGTATTGTTTTTTGTATTTTTTGGTATTTTTTTGTATTTTTTGGTATTTTTTTTGGTACTTTTTGGTATTTTTTTTTAAATTTTGGTATTTTTTTTATTTTTGGTATTTTTTTTTTTTAATTTGGGTATTTTTTTTTTTAAATTTTGGTAATTTTTTGGTATTTTTTGTGGCATTTTTTCTTTTAAATTTTGGTATTTTTTTGGTATTGTTTTTTGTATTTTTTGGTATTTTTATACCCTTGCAGAGGGTATTATAATTTTGGTCAAAAGTGTGCAACGCAGTGAAGGAGACATCTCCGACCCTATAAAGTATATATATTCTTGATCAGGATCACCTCCTGAGTTGATATGAGCATGTCCGTCTGTCCGTCTGTCCGTATGTCCGTCTGTCCGTCTGTCTGTCCGTCTGTCTGTCTGTTTCTACGCGAACTAGTCTCTCAGTTTTAAAGCTATCGTCTTGAAACTTTGCACACACCCTTCGTTCCTTTGCACGCAGTATATAAGTCGGAACGGCCCGGATCGGCCGACTATATCCTATAGCTGCCATATAACTGATTGATCGGAAATGG
This sequence comes from Drosophila parabipectinata, assembly GCA_018153455.1. Lineage (NCBI taxonomy): Eukaryota > Metazoa > Arthropoda > Insecta > Diptera > Drosophilidae > Drosophila > Drosophila parabipectinata. Next base: position 78,762 of record JAECYA010000206.1, read on the forward strand.
TATAACTTTGGTGTTTTTAGAGTTAGAGAGTTCAAATTTGACATGTGAGCTATTTTTGGCAAAACATTACGTCATGCCAAATTTCATAAGAATCGGCCGACTATATCCTATAGCTGCCATATAACTGAACGATCGGAAATGACCCAACTTTCGTGTTTTTGAAGATAGAAAGCTAAAACTGAATACAGATTATATTTTTGGCCAGTTGATCCAACCTACCAAATTTCATTAGGATCGGCCGACTATATCCCATAGCTGCCATATAACTGAACGATCGGAAATGGTATTTGGTAGAAATATCAACTTTCGTATTTTTGAAGATCGAAGTTTGGGACTTTTTTTAGATTTTGTATTGAAATAAATTGGATTATATATTCCTATTCCCATAAGGATCGGCCAACTATATCCGATGTTTGCGATATATATCCGGTTTTAACTGCAAGGGTATATAAACTTCGGCTCCGCCCGAAGTTAGCTTTCCTTTCTTGTTTTGTATTTTTGTGGTATTTTTTTGGTACTTTTTGGTATTTTTTTTTTAAATTTTGGTATTTTTTTTGGTATTTTTTTGATATTTTTTTTTAAATTTTGGTATTTTTTTGGTAATTTTTTTTTAAATTTTGGTATTTTTTTTTAAATTTTGGTATTTTTTTTTAAATTTTGGTATTTTTTTTTTGTATTTTCTTGATATTTTTTTTAAATTTTGTGTTTTTTGGTATTTTTTTTTTAAAATTTGGTATTTTTTTGGTATTTTTTTTAAATTTTGGTATTTTTTTTTAAATTTTGGTATTTTTTTTTAAATTTTGAAATTTTTCTTTTAAATTTTGTTATTTGTTTTGGTATTGTATTGTTGGTATTTTTTTTTAAATTTTGGTATTTTTCTTTTAAATTTTGGTATTTTTTTTGTATTTTTTGGTATTTTTTTTTTTTAATTTTGGTTTTTTTTTTAAATTTTGGTATTATTTTTTTTATTTTTTGGTATTTTTTGGTAGTTTTTGGGTATTTTTTTTTTTTTTTTTTTTTTTTTTTTTTAATTTTGGTATTTTTTTGAATTTTTTTTTAAATTTTGGTATTTTTCTTTTAAATTTTGGTATTTTTTTTGCATTTTTGGATTTTTTTTAAATTTTGGTGTTTTTTTGGTATTTTTGGTATTTTTTTGGTATTTTTTTTTTGGTATTTTTTTGGTATTTTTTTTTAAATTTTGGTATTTTTTTGGTATTTTTTTTTAAATTTTATTTTTTGTTTTTTTTTTTTGGTATTTTCTTGCTATTTTTTTGGTATTGTTTGGTATTTATTTGGTATTTTTTTGGTATTTTTTTTTATATTTCGGTGAGTGAGAGAACTTTGAGCTTATAAAGCACCATCTGTTGGACGGAAATTTTGCAGCATCTTTGGTAGACTTATAAAAGCGCCATCTGTTGGTCGGTAATTTTTTACAGCATCTTTGGTATTTTTTTGGTATTTTTTTTGGTATTTTTTGGTATTTTTTTGGTATTTTTTTTATATTTCGGTGAGTGAGAGAACTTTGAGCTTATAAAGCACCATCTGTTGGACGGAAATTTTTTACAGCCATCTGTTGGTCGGTAATTATTGGCCGTGCCTGACGAAGGAAAACTTTTTTGTATTTTTTGGTATTTTTTTTAAATTTTGGTGTTTTTTTTTGGTATTTTTTTTGGAATTTTTTGGTATTTTTTTTGGTATTTTTTTTATATTTCGGTGAGTGAGAGAACTTTGAGCTTATAAAGCACCATCTGTTGGACGGAAATTTTGCAGCATCTTTGGTAGACTTATAAAAGCGCCATCTGTTGGTCGGTAAGTTTTTACAGCATCTTTGGTAGACTTATAAATGCGCCATCTGTTGGTCGGTAATTATTGGCCGTGCCTGACGAAGGAAAACCGGAGCCAGTCGGAGTGCTGGAGGTATTTTTTTTTAAATTTTGGTATTTTTTTTTAAATTTTGGTATTTTTTTTGGTATTTTTTTTAAATTTTGGTATTTTTTTTTAAATTTTGGTATTTTTTTTTTAAATTGTGGTATTTTTTTTTGTATTTTTTTGATATTTTTTTTTAATTTTGGTATTTTTTTTGGTATTTTTTTGGTATTTTTTGGTATTTTTTTTAAATTTTGAATTTTTCTTTTAAATTTTGGTATTTTTGGTATTTTTTTTTTTTAATTTGGGTATTTTTTTTTTAAATTTTGGTAATTTTTTGGTATTTTTTGTGGCATTTTTTCTTTTAAATTTTGGTATTTTTTTTGGTATTGTTTTTTGTATTTTTTGGTATTTTTTTGTATTTTTGTGGTATTTTTTTTGGTACTTTTTGGTATTTTTTTTTAAATTTTGGTTTTTTTTTTATTTTTGGTATTTTTGTTTTTTTTTTAATTTGGGTTATTTTTTTTTTAAATTTTGGTAATTTTTTGGTATTTTTTGTGGCATTTTTTCTTTTAAATTTTGGTATTTTTTTGGTATTGTTTTTTGTATTTTTTGGTATTTTTATACCCTTGCAGAGGGTATTATAATTTTGGTCAAAAGTGTGCAACGCAGTGAAGGAGACATCTCCGACCCTATAAAGTATATATATTCTTGATCAGGATCACCTCCTGAGTTGATATGAGCATGTCCGTCTGTCCGTCTGTCCGTCTGTCCGTCTGTCTGTCCGTCTGTCTGTCTGTTTCTACGCGAACTAGTCTCTCAGTTTTAAAGCTATCGTCTTGAAACTTTGCACACACCCTTCGTTCCTTTGCACGCAGTATATAAGTCGGAACGGCCCGGATCGGCCGACTATATCCTATAGCTGCCATATAACTGATTGATCGGAAATGGTATAACTTTAGTGTTTTTAGAGTTAGAGAGTTCAAATTTGACATGTGAGCTATTTTTGGCAAAACATTACGTCATGCCAAATTTCATAAGAATCGGCCGACTATATCCTATAGCTGCCATATAACTGAACGATCGGAAATGACCCAACTTTCGTGTTTTTGAAGATAGAAAGCTAAAACTGAATACAGATTATATTTTTGGCCAGTTGATCCAACCTACCAAATTTCATTAGGATCGGCCGACTATATCCCATAGCTGCCATATAACTGAACGATCGGAAATGGTATTTGGTAGAAATATCAACTTTCGTATTTTTGAAGATCGAAGTTTGGGACTTTTTTTAGATTTTGTATTGAAATAAATTGGATTATATATTCCTATTCCCATAAGGATCGGCCAACTATATCCGATGTTTGCGATATATATCCGGTTTTAACTGCAAGGGTATATAAACTTCGGCTCCGCCCGAAGTTAGCTTTCCTTTCTTGTTTTGTATTTTTGTGGTATTTTTTTTGGTACTTTTTGGTATTTTTTTTAAATTTTGGTATTTTTTTTTGGTATTTTTTTGATATTTTTTTTTTAAATTTTGGTATTTTTTTTTAAATTTTGGTATTTTTTTTTAAATTTTGGTATTTTTTTTTTTTTTTTTGATATTTTTTTTTAAATTTTTGTGTTTTTTTGGTATTTTTTTTTAAATTTTGGTATTTTTTTGGTATTTTTTTTAAATTTTGGTATTTTTTTTTTTAATTTTGGTATTTTTTTGATATTTTTGGTATTTTTAGGTAGTTTTTTTGGTATTTTTTGGTTTTTTTTTTTTTTTTTTTTTTTTTAATTTTGGTATTTTTTTGAATTTTTTTTTAAATTTTGGTATTTTTCTTTTAAATTTTGTATTTTTTTTTTGCATTTTTTGGTATTTTTTTTAAATTTTGGTGTTTTTTTTGGTATTTTTGGTATTTTTTTGGTATTTTTTTTTGGTATTTTTTTGGTATTTTTTTTTAAATTTTGGTATTTTTTTTGGTATATTTTTTTAAATTTTATTTTTTTTTTTTTTTTTTGGTATTTTCTTGCTATTTTTTTGGTATTGTTTGGTATTTATTTGGTATTTTTTTTTATATTTCGGTGAGTGAGAGAACTTTGAGCTTATAAAGCACCATCTGTTGGACGGAAATTTTTGCAGCATCTTTGGTAGACTTATAAAAGCGCCATCTGTTGGTCGGTAATTTTTACAGCATCTTTGGTATTTTTTGGTATTTTTTTTGGTATTTTTTGGTATTTTTTTGGTATTTTTTTTATATTTCGGTGAGTGAGAGAACTTTGAGCTTATAAAGCACCATCTGTTGGACGGAAATTTTTTACAGCCATCTGTTGGTCGGTAATTATTGGCCGTGCCTGACGAAGGAAAACTTTTTTTGTATTTTTTGGTATTTTTTTTAAATTTTGGTGTTTTTTTTGGTTATTTTTTTGGTATTTTTTGGTATTTTTTTGGTATTTTTTTTATATTTCGGTGAGTGAGAGAACTTTGAGCTTATAAAGCACCATCTGTTGGACGGAAATTTTTGCAGCATCTTTGGTAGACTTATAAAAGCGCCATCTGTTGGTCGGTAAGTTTTTACAGCATCTTTGGTAGACTTATAAATGCGCCATCTGTTGGTCGGTAATTATTGGCCGTGCCTGACGAAGGAAAACCGGAGCCAGTCGGAGTGCTGGAGGTATTTTTTTTTAAATTTTGGTATTTTTTTTTAAATTTTGGTATTTTTTTTGGTATTTTTTTTAAATTTTGGTATTTTTTTTTTAAATTTTGGTATTTTTTTTTAAATTGTGGTATTTTTTTTTGTATTTTTTTGATTTTTTTTTTTAATTTTGGTATTTTTTTGGTATTTTTTTGGTATTTTTTTGGTATTTTTTTTAAATTTTGAATTTTTCTTTTAAATTTTGGTATTTTTTTTGGTATTTTTTGGTATTTTTTTTTTTTTAATTTGGGTATTTTTTTTTTTAATTTTTGGTAATTTTTTGGTATTTTTGTGGCATTTTTTCTTTTAAATTTTGGTATTTTTTTGGTATTGTTTTTTGTATTTTTTGGTATTTTTATACCCTTGCAGAGGGTATTATAATTTTGGTCAAAAGTGTGCAACGCAGTGAAGGAGACATCTCCGACCCTATAAAGTATATATATTCTTGATCAGGATCACCTCCTGAGTTGATATGAGCATGTCCGTCTGTCCGTCTGTCCGTCTGTCCGTCTGTCTGTCCGTCTGTCTGTCTGTTTCTACGCGAACTAGTCTCTCAGTTTTAAAGCTATCGTCTTGAAACTTTGCACACACCCTTCGTTCCTTTGCACGCAGTATATAAGTCGGAACGGCCCGGATCGGCCGACTATATCCTATAGCTGCCATATAACTGATTGATCGGAAATGGTATAACTTTGGTGTTTTTAGAGTTAGAGAGTTCAAATTTGACATGTGAGCTATTTTTGGCAAAACATTACGTCATGCCAAATTTCATAAGAATCGGCCGACTATATCCTATAGCTGCCATATAACTGAACGATCGGAAATGACCCAACTTTCGTGTTTTTGAAGATAGAAAGCTAAAACTGAATACAGATTATATTTTTGGCCAGTTGATCCAACCTACCAAATTTCATTAGGATCGGCCGACTATATCCCATAGCTGCCATATAACTGAACGATCGGAAATGGTATTTGGTAGAAATATCAACTTTCGTATTTTTGAAGATCGAAGTTTGGGACTTTTTTTAGATTTTGTATTGAAATAAATTGGATTATATATTCCTATTCCCATAAGGATCGGCCAACTATATCCGATGTTTGCGATATATATCCGGTTTTAACTGCAAGGGTATATAAACTTCGGCTCCGCCCGAAGTTAGCTTTCCTTTCTTGTTTTGTATTTTTGTGGTATTTTTTTTGGTACTTTTTGGTATTTTTTTTTTAAATTTTGGTATTTTTTTTGGTATTTTTTTGATATTTTTTTTTAAATTTTTGTATTTTTTTGGTATTTTTTTTAAATTTTGGTATTTTTTTTTTAAATTTTGTATTTTTTTTTGTATTTTTTTGATATTTTTTTTTTAAATTTTGGTGTTTTTTTGGTATTTTTTTTTAAATTTTGGTATTTTTTGGTATTTTTTTTTAAATTTTGGTATTTTTTTTTTTAAATTTTGGTATTTTTTTTAAATTTTGAAATTTTTCTTTTAAATTTTGTTATTTGTTTTGGTATTGTATTGTTGGTATTTTTTTTTAAATTTTGGTATTTTTCTTTTAAATTTTGGTATTTTTTTTGTATTTTTGGTATTTTTTTTTTAAATTTTGGTATTTTTTTTGGTATTTTTTTGATATTTTTTTTAAATTTTGGTGTTTTTTTGGTATTTTTGGTATTTTTTGGTATTTTTTTGGTATTTTTTTTGGTATTTTTTTTAAATTTTGGTATTTTTTTTGGTATTTTTTTTTAAATTTTATTTTTTGTTATTTTTTTGGTATTTTTCTTGCTATTTTTTTGGTATTGTTTGGTATTTATTTGGTATTTTTTTGGTATTTTTTTTTATATTTCGGTGAGTGAGAGAACTTTGGTAGACTTATAAAAGCGCCATCTGTTGGTCGGTAATTATTGGCCGTGCCTGACGAAGGAAAACCGGAGCCAGTCGGAGTGCTGGAGGTATTTTTTTTTTATTTTGGTATTTTTTGGTATTTTTTTTTTTAAATTTTGGTATTTTTTTTTAAATTTTGGTATTTTTTGTGTATTTTTTTTTAGTATTTTTTTTAAATTTTGGTGTTTTTTGGTATTTTTTTTTAAATTTTGGTATTTTTTTTGGTATTTTTTTTTTTAAATTTTGGTATTTTTTTTGGTATTTTTTTTTAAATTTTGGTATTTTTTTTTTAAATTTTGGTATTTTTTGGTATTTTTTTTTTTTAATTTTGGTATTTTTTTGTGTTTTTTTTTAAATTTTGGTATTTCTTTTTAAATTTGGTGTTTTTTTTGGTATTTTGGTATTTTTTGGTATTTTTTTGGTATTCCAAAATATTTTTTTGGTATGTTTTTTTTAATTTTGGTATTTTTTTTTTTATTTTGGTATTTTTTTTTAAAGTTTGGTATTTTTTTGGTATTTTTTTGATATTTTTGTTATTTTTTTTGGTATTTTCTTGCTATTTTTTTGGTATTGTTTGGTATTTATTTGGTATTTTTTTGGTATTTTTTTTTATATTTCGGTGAGTGAGAGAACTTTGAGCTTATAAAGCACCATCTGTTGGACGGAAATTTTTGCAGCATCTTTGGTAGACTTATAAAAGCGCCATCTGTTGGTCGGTAATTTTTTACAACATCTTTGGTAGACTTATAAAAGCGCCATCTGTTGGTCGGTAATTATTGGCCGTGCCTGACGAAGGAAAACCGGAGCCAGTCGGAGTGCTGGAGGTATTTTTTTTAATTTTGGTATTTTTTTTTAAATTTTGGTATTTTTTTTAAATTTTGGTATTTTTGTGGTATTTTTTTGGTATTTTTTTTAAATTTTGGTGTTTTTTTGGTATTTTTTTTTAAATTTTGGTATTTTTTGGTATTTTTTTCAATTTTGGTATTTTTTTTAAATTTTGGTATTTTTTTGGTTTTTTTTTTAAATTTTTTTTTTTTTAAATTTTGGTATTTTTTTTAAATTTTGGTATTTTTTTGGTATTTTTTTTTAAATTTTGAATTTTTCTTTTAAATTTTGTTATTTGTTTTGGTATTGTATTGTTGGTATTTTTTTTTAAATTTTGGTATTTTTCTTTTAAATTTTTTTTTTTTTTGTATTTTTTGGTATTTTTTTTTTTTTAATTTTGGTTTTTTTTTAAATTTTGGTATTTTTTTTGATATTTTTGGTATTTTTTTGGTAGTTTTTTGGTATTTTTTTGGTATTTTTTGTTTTTTTTTTTTTAATTTTGGTATATTTTTGAATTTTTTTTTTTAATTTTGGTATTTTTCTTTTAAATTTTGGTATTTTTTTTGCATTTTTTGGTATTTTTTTAATTTTGGTTTTTTTTTTGGTATTTTTGGTATTTTTTTGGTATTTTTTTTGGTATTTTTTGGTATTTTTTTTAAATTTTGGTATTTTTTTGGTATTTTTTTTAAATTTTATTTTTTTTTTTTTTTTGGTATTTTCTTGCTATTTTTTTGGTATTGTTTGGTATTTATTTGGTATTTTTTGGTATTTTTTTTTATATTTCGGTGAGTGAGAGAACTTTGAGCTTATAAAGCACCATCTGTTGGACGGAAATTTTTGCAGCATCTTTGGTAGACTTATAAAAGCGCCATCTGTTGGTCGGTAATTTTTTACAGCATCTTTGGTATTTTTTTGGTATTTTTTTTGGTATTTTTTGGTATTTTTTTGGTATTTTTTTTATATTTCGGTGAGTGAGAGAACTTTGAGCTTATAAAGCACCATCTGTTGGACGGAAATTTTTTACAGCCATCTGTTGGTCGGTAATTATTGGCCGTGCCTGACGAAGGAAAACTTTTTTTGTATTTTTTGGTATTTTTTTTGGTATTTTTTGGTATTTTTTTGGTATTTTTTTATATTTCGGTGAGTGAGAGAACTTTGAGCTTATAAAGCACCATCTGTTGGACGGACATTTTTGCAGCATCTTTGGTAGACTTATAAAAGCGCCATCTGTTGGTCGGTAAGTTTTACAGCATCTTTGGTAGACTTATAAATGCGCCATCTGTTGGTCGGTAATTATTGGCCGTGCCTGACGAAGGAAAACCGGAGCCAGTCGGAGTGCTGGAGGTATTTTTTTTTAAATTTTGGTATTTTTTTTTAAATTTTGGTATTTTTTTTGGTATTTTTTTTAAATTTTGGTATTTTTTTTTAAATTTTGGTTTTTTTTTTAAATTGTGGTATTTTTTTGTATTTTTTTGATATTTTTTTTAATTTTGGTATTTTTTGGTATTTTTTTGGTTTTTTTTGGTATTTTTTTTTAAATTTTGAATTTTTCTTTTAAATTTTGGTATTTTTTTTTTGGTATTTTTTGGTATTTTTTTTTTTTTAATTTGGGTTTTTTTTTTTTTAAATTTTGGTAATTTTTTGGTATTTTTGTGGCATTTTTTCTTTTAAATTTTGGTATTTTTTTGGTATTGTTTTTTGTATTTTTTGGTATTTTTTTTGTATTTTTGTGGTATTTTTTTGGTAGTTTTTGGTATTTTTTTTTAAATTTTGGTATTTTTTTTATTTTTGGTATTTTTTTTTTTTTAATTTGGGTATTTTTTTTTTTAAATTTTGGTAATTTTTTGGTATTTTTTGTGGCATTTTTTCTTTTAAATTTTGGTATTTTTTTGGTATTGTTTTTGTATTTTTTGGTATTTTTATACCCTTGCAGAGGGTATTATAATTTTGGTCAAAAGTGTGCAACGCAGTGAAGGAGACATCTCCGACCCTATAAAGTATATATATTCTTGATCAGGATCACCTCCTGAGTTGATATGAGCATGTCCTTCTGTCCGTCTGTCCGTCTGTCTGTCCGTCTGTCTGTCTGTTTCTACGCGAACTAGTCTCTCAGTTTTAAAGCTATCGTCTTGAAACTTTGCACACACCCTTCGTTCCTTTGCACGCAGTATATAAGTCGGAACGGCCCGGATCGGCCGACTATATCCTATAGCTGCCATATAACTGATTGATCGGAAATGGTATAACTTTGGTGTTTTTAGAGTTAGAGAGTTCAAATTTGACATGTGAGCTATTTTTGGCAAAACATTACGTCATGCCAAATTTCATAAGAATCGGCCGACTATATCCTATAGCTGCCATATAACTGAACGATCGGAAATGACCCAACTTTCGTGTTTTTGAAGATAGAAAGCTAAAACTGAATACAGATTATATTTTTGGCCAGTTGATCCAACCTACCAAATTTCATTAGGATCGGCCGACTATATCCCATAGCTGCCATATAACTGAACGATCGGAAATGGTATTTGGTAGAAATATCAACTTTCGTATTTTTGAAGATCGAAGTTTGGGACTTTTTTTAGATTTTGTATTGAAATAAATTGGATTATATATTCCTATTCCCATAAGGATCGGCCAACTATATCCGATGTTTGCGATATATATCCGGTTTTAACTGCAAGGGTATATAAACTTCGGCTCCGCCCGAAGTTAGCTTTTCCTTTCTTGTTTTGTATTTTTGTGGTATTTTTTTTTGGTACTTTTGGTATTTTTTTTTAAATTTTGGTATTTTTTTTGGTATTTTTTTGATATTTTTTTTTTAAATTTTTGTATTTTTTGGTATTTTTTTTTTAAATTTTGTATTTTTTTTAAATTTTGGTATTTTTTTTTGTATTTTTTTGATTTTTTTTTTAAATTTTGGTGTTTTTTGTATTTTTTTTTTTAAATTTTTGGTATTTTTTGGTATTTTTTTTAAATTTTGGTATTTTTTTTTAAATTTTGGTATTTTTTTTAAATTTTGAAATTTTTCTTTTAAATTTTGTTATTTGTTTTGGTATTGTATTGTTGGTATTTTTTTTTAAATTTTGGTATTTTTATACCCTTGCAGAGGGTATTATAATTTTGTCCAAAAGTGTGCAACGCAGTGAAGGAGACATCTCCGACCCTATAAAGTATATATATTCTTGATCAGGATCACCTCCTGAGTTGATATGAGCATGTCCGTCTGTCCGTCTGTCCGTCTGTCTGTTTCTACGCAAACTAGTCTCTCAGTTTTAAAGCTATCGACTTGAAACTTTGCACACACCCTTCTTTCCTTTGCACGCAGTATATAAGTCGGAACGGCCCGGATCGGCCAACTATATCCTATAGCTGCCATATAACTGATTGATCGGAAATGGTATAACTTTGGTGTTTTTAGAGTTAGAGAGTTCAAATTTGACACGAGAGCTATTTTTGGCAAAACATTGCCAAATTTCATGCCAAATTTCATAAGGATCGGCCGACTATATCCTATAGCTGCCATATAACTGAACGATCGGAAATGACCCAACTTTCGTGTTTTTGAAGATAGAAAGCTGGAATTTAATACAGATTCTATTTTTGGTCAGTTGACCCAACCTACCAAATTTCATTAGGATCGGCCGACTTTATCCCATATCTGCCATATAACTGAACGATCGGAAATGGTATTTGGTAGAAATATCAACTTTCGTATTTTTGAAGATGGAAGCTTGGGACTTTTTTTTAGATTTTTATTGTAATTAATTGGTTTTATTATGATGTAATCATAAGGATCGGCCAACTATATCCGATGTTTGCGATATATATCCGGTTTTAGCTGCAAGGGTATATCAACTTCGGCTCCGCCCGAAGTTAGCTTTTCTTTCTTGTTCTTTTAAATTTTGGTATTTTTTTTGTATTTTTTGGTATTTTTTTTTTAAATTTTGGTATTTTTTTTTGGTATTTTTTTGATATTTTTTTTAAATTTTGGTGTTTTTTTTGGTATTTTTGGTATTTTTTTGGTATTTTTTTTGGTATTTTTTGGTATTTTTTTTAAATTTTGGTATTTTTTTTGTATTTTTTTTTAAATTTTATTTTTGTTATTTTTTTTGGTATTTTCTTGCTATTTTTTTGGTATTGTTTGGTATTTATTTGGTATTTTTTGGTATTTTTTTTTATATTTCGAGTGAGTGAGAGAACTTTGGTAGACTTATAAAAGCGCCATCTGTTGGTCGGTAATTATTGGCCGTGCCTGACGAAGGAAAAACCGGAGCCAGTCGGAGTGCTGGAGGTATTTTTTTTTATTTTGGTATTTTTTGGTATTTTTTTTTTTTAATTTTGGTATTTTTTTTAAAATTTTTGGTATTTTTTGTGTTATTTTTTAGTATTTTTTTTAAATTTTGGTGTTTTTTGGTATTTTTTTTTAAATTTTGGTATTTTTTTGGTATTTTTTTTAAATTTTGGTATTTTTTTTGGTATTTTTTTTAAATTTTGGAGTTTTTTTTTTTTTGGTATTTTTTTGTATTTTTTTTTTTTTTTTAATTTTGGTATTTTTTTTGGTATTTTTTTTAAATTTTTGGTTTTTTTTTTAAATTTGGTGTTTTTTTGGTATTTTTGGTATTTTTTTTTTAAAGTTTGGTATTTTTTTTGGTATTTTTTTGATATTTTTTGTTATTTTTTTTGGTATTTTCTTGCTATTTTTTTGGTATTGTTTGGTATTTATTTGGTATTTTTTTGGTATTTTTTTTATATTTCGGTGAGTGAGAGAACTTTGAGCTTATAAAGCACCATCTGTTGGACGGAAATTTTTGCAGCATCTTTGGTAGACTTATAAAAGCGCCATCTGTTGGTCGGTAATTTTTTACAACATCTTTGGTAGACTTATAAAAGCGCCATCTGTTGGTCGGTAATTATTGGCCGTGCCTGACGAAGGAAAACCGGAGCCAGTCGGAGTGCTGGAGGTATTTTTTTTTTATTTTGGTATTTTTGGTATTTTTTTTTTAAATTTTGGTATTTTTTTAAAATTTTGGTATTTTTTTGTGTTATTTTTTAGTATTTTTTTTTACATTTTGGTGTTTTGTGTTTTTTTTTTAAATTTTGGTATTTTTTTGGTATTTTTTTTTAAATTTTGGTATTTTTTTTGGTTTTTTTTTAAATTTTGGTATTTTTTTTTTTAATTTTGGTATTTTTGGTATTTTTTTTTTTAATTTTGGTATTTTTTTTTGGTATTTTTTTTTTTAAATTTTGGTATTTTTTTTAAATTTGGTTTTTTTTTGGTATTTTTTTGATTTTTTGTTATTTTTTTTGGTATTTTCTTGCTATTTTTTTGGTATTGTTTGGTATTTATTTGGTATTTTTTTGGTATTTTTTTTTATATTTCGGTGAGTGAGAGAACTTTGAGCTTATAAAGCACCATCTGTTGGACGGAAATTTTTGCAGCATCTTTGGTAGACTTATAAAGCGCCATCTGTTGGTCGGTAATTTTTACAACATCTTTGGTAGACTTATAAAAGCGCCATCTGTTGGTCGGTAATTATTGGCCGTGCCTGACGAAGGAAAAACCGGAGCCAGTCGGAGTGCTGGAGGTATTTTTTTAATTTTGGTATTTTTTGGTATTTTTTTTTTAAATTTTGGTATTTTTTTTAAATTTTGGTATTTTTTGTGGTATTTTTTTTTGGTGTTTTTTTTAAATTTTGGTGTTTTTTGGTATTTTTTTTTAAATTTTGTGTTTTTTTGGTATTTTTTTCAATTTTGGTATTTTTTTTTAAATTTTGGTATTTTTTTTATTTTTTTTTTTAAATTTTGGTTTTTTTTTTAAATTTTGGTATTTTTTTTAAATTTTGGTATTTTTTTTGGTTTATTTTTTTAAATTTTTGAATTTTTCTTTTAAATTTTGTTATTTGTTTTGGTATTGTATTGTTGGTATTTTTTTAAATTTTGGTATTTTTCTTTTAAATTTTGGTATTTTTTTTGTATTTTTTGGTATTTTTTTTTTTAATTTTGGATTTTTTTTTAAATTTTGGTATTTTTTTTGATATTTTTGGTATTTTTTTGTGTTTTTTGGTATTTTTTTGGTATTTTTTTTTTTTTTTTTTTTAATTTTGGTATTTTTGGATTTTTTTTTAATTTTGGTATTTTTCTTTTAAATTTTGGTATTTTTTTTGGTTTTTGGTATTTTTTTTAAATTTTGGTTTTTTTGGTATTTTTTTGGTATTTTTTTTTGGTATTTTTTTGGTATTTTTTTTAAATTTTGGTATTTTTTTGGTATTTTTTTAATTTTATTTTTGTTTTTTTTTTGGTATTTTCTTGCTATTTTTTTGGTATTGTTTGGTATTTATTTGGTATTTTTTTGGTATTTTTTTTATATTTCGGTGGAGTGAGAGAACTTTGGGCTTATAAAGCACCATCTGTTGGACGGAAATTTTTACAGCCATCTGTTGGTCGGTAATTATTGGCCGTGCCTGACGAAGGAAAACTTTTTTTGTATTTTTGGTATTTTTTTAAATTTTGGTGTTTTTTTTGGTATTTTTTGGTATTTTTTGGTATTTTTTGGTATTTTTTTTATATTTCGGTGAGTGAGAGAACTTTGAGCTTATAAAGCACCATCTGTTGGACGGACATTTTTGCAGCATCTTTGGTAGACTTATAAAAGCGCCATCTGTTGGTCGGTAAGTTTTACAGCATCTTTGGTAGACTTATAAATGCGCCATCTGTTGGTCGGTAATTATTGGCCGTGCCTGACGAAGGAAAACCGGAGCCAGTCGGAGTGCTGGAGGTTATTTTTTTTTAAATTTTGGTATTTTTTTTAAATTTTGGTATTTTTTTGGTATTTTTTTTAAATTTTGGTTTTTTTTTTAAATTTTGGTATTTTTTTTTAAATTGTGGTATTTTTTTTTGTATTTTTTGATATTTTTTTTTTAATTTTGGTATTTTTTGGTATTTTTTTTGGTATTTTTTTGGTATTTTTTTAAATTTTGAATTTTTCTTTTAAATTTTGGTATTTTTGGTATTTTTTTTTTTTAATTTGGGTATTTTTTTTTTTAAATTTTGGTAATTTTTTGGTATTTTTGTGGCATTTTTTCTTTTTAAATTTTGGTATTTTTTGGTATTGTTTTTTGTATTTTTTGGTATTTTTTTGTATTTTTGTGGTATTTTTTGGTAGTTTTTGGTATTTTTTTTTAAATTTTGGTATTTTTTTTATTTTTGTGTATTTTTTTTTTAATTTGGGTCTTTTATACCCTTGCAGAGGGTATTATAATTTTGTCCAAAAGTGTGCAACGCAGTGAAGGAGACATCTCCGACCCTATAAAGTATATATATTCTTGATCAGGATCACCTCCTGAGTTGATATGAGCATGTCCGTCTGTCCGTCTGTCCGTCTGTCCGTCTGTCCGTCTGTCCGTCTGTCTGTCTGTCTGTTTCTACGCGAACTAGTCTCTCAGTTTTAAAGCTATCGACTTGAAACTTTGCACACACCCTTCTTTCCTTTCCTTTCCTGCACGCAGTATATAAGTCGGAACGGCCCGGATCGGCCGACTATATCCTATAGCTGCCATATAACTGATTGATCGGAAATGGTATAACTTTGGTGTTTTTAGAGTTAAGAGTTCAAATTTGACATGTGAGCTATTTTTGGCAAAACAGTCATGCCAAATTTCATAAGAATCGGCCGACTATATCCTATAGCTGCCATATAACTGAACGATCGGAAATGACCCAACTTTCGTGTTTTTGAAGATAGAAAGCTAAAACTGAATACAGATTATATTTTTGGCCAGTTGATCCAACCTACCAAATTTCATTAGGATCGGCCGACTATATCCCATAGCTGCCATATAACTGAACGATCGGAAATGGTATTTGGTAGAAATATCAACTTTCGTATTTTTGAAGATCGAAGTTTGGGATTTTTTTTTGATTTTGTATTGAAATAAATTGGATTATATATTCCTATTCCCATAAGGATCGGCCAACTATATCCGATGTTTGCGATATATATCCGGTTTTAACTGCAAGGGTATATAAACTTCGGCTCCCCGTGAATAGCTTTCCTTTCTTGTTTTGTATTTTTGTGGTATTTTTTTGGTACTTTTTGGTATTTTTTTTTTAAATTTTGGTATTTTTTTTGGTATTTTTTTTGGATTTTTTTTAAATTTTGTATTTTTTGGTATTTTTTTTTAAATTTTGGTATTTTTTTTTAAATTTTGGTATTTTTTTTTGTATTTTTGATTTATATTTTTAAATTTTGGTGTTTTTTTGGTTTTTTTTTAAATTTTGGTATTTTTTGATTTTTTTTTAAATTTTGGTATTTTTTTTAAATTTTGGTATTTTTTTTTAAATTTTGAATTTTTTCTTTTAAATTTTGTTATTTGTTTTGGTGTTTATTGTTGGTATTTTTTTTTAAATTTTTGGTATTTTTCTTTTAAATTTTGTATTTTTTGTATTTTGGTATTTTTTTTTTTTTAAATTTTGCTATTTTTTTGGTATTTTTTTTAAATTTTCGTGTTTTTTTGGTATTTTTGTTGATTTTTTGGTATTTTTTGGTATTTTTGGGTATTTTTTGTGTTTTTTTAGATTTTTATTTTGTTATTTTTTTGGTATTTTCTTGCTATTTTTTTGGTATTGTTTGGTATTTATTTGGTATTTTTTTGGTATTTTTTTTGTATTTCGGTGAGTGAGAGACTTTGGTGGACCTTATAAAAGCGCCATCTGTTGGTCGGTAATTTTTTACAGCATCTTTGGTAGACTTATAAAAGCGCCATCTGTTGGCCGGTAATTATTGGCCGTGCCTGACGAAGGAAAAACCAGCCAGTCGGATGCTGGAGGTATTTTTTTAATTTTGGTATTTTTGGTATTTTTTTTTTAAATTTTGGTATTTTTTAAATTTTGGTATTTTTTGTGTTATTTTTTTAGTATTTTTTTAAATTTTAGTTTTTTTTGGTATTTTTTTTTTTTAAATTTTGGTATTTTTGGTATTTTTTTTTTAAATTTTGGTATTTTTTTTTAGTTTTTTTAAATTTTGGTATTTTTTTTAAATTTTGGTATTTTTGTATTTTTTTTAATTTTGGTATTTTTTTTTGGTATTTTTTTTAAATTTTGGTATTTTTTTAAATTTGGTGTTTTTTTGGTATTTTTTGGTATTTTTTTAATTATTTTCAAAATATTTTTGGTATTTTTTTTTAAATTTTGGTATTTTTGTTTGTTAATTTTTGGTATTTTTTTGATTTTTTGTTATTTTTTTGGTATTTTTTTTGCTATTTTTTGGTATTGTTTGGTATTTATTTGGTTTTTTGGTATTTTTTTTATATTTCGGTGAGTGAGAGAACTTTGAGCTTATAAAGCACCATCTGTTGGACGGAAATTTTTGCAGCATCTTTGGTAGACTTATAAAGCGCCATCTGTTGGTCGGTAATTTTTACAACATCTTTGGTAGCTTATAAAAGCGCCATCTGTTGGTCGGTAATTATTGGCCGTGCCTGACGAAGGAAAACCGGAGCCAGTCAGAGTGCTGGAGGTATTTTTTTTAATTTTGGTATTTTTTGGTATTTTTTTTTTAAATTTTGGTATTTTTTTTAATTTTGTATTTTTGTGGTATTTTTTGGTATTTTTTTTTAAATTTTGGTGTTTTTTTGGTATTTTTTTTTAAATTTTGGTATTTTTGGTATTTTTTTTTCAGTTTGGTATTTTTTTTTTAATTTTGGTATTTTTGGTATTTTTTTTTAATTTTGGTTTTTTTTAAATTTTTGGTATTTTTTTTAATTTTGGTATTTTTTGGTATTTTTTTTAAATTTTAGATTTTTCTTTTAAATTTTGTTATTTGTTTTGGTATTGTATTGTTGGTATTTTTTTTTAATTTTGGTATTTTTTTTTTTAAATTTTGGTATTTTTATACCCTTGCAGAGGGTATTATAATTTTGTCCAAAAGTGTGCAACGCAGTGAAGGAGACATCTCCGACCCTATAAAGTATATATATTCTTGATCAGGATCACCTCCTGAGTTGATATGAGCATGTCCGTCTGTCCGTCTGTCCCTCTGTCCGTCTGTCTGTCCGTCTGTCTGTCCGTCTGTCTGTCCGTCTGTCTGTCTGTTTCTACGCGAACTAGTCTCTCAGTTTTGAAGCTATCGTCTTGAAACTTTGCACACACCCTTCTTTCTTTTGCACGCAGTATATAAGTCGGAACGGCCCGGATCGGCCGACTATATCCTATAGCTGCCATATAACGGATTGATCGGAAATGGTATAACTTTGGTGTTTTTAGAGTTAGAGAGTTCAAATTTTACAGGAAGCTATTTTTGGCAAAACATTACGACATGCCAAATTTCATAAGGATCGGCCGACTATATCTGATGTTTGCGATATATATCCGGTTTTTAGCTGCAAGGGTATATCAACTTCGGCTCCCCCCGAAGTTAGCTTTCCTTTCTTGTTTTGATATTTTTTGGTATTTTTTTGGTAGTTTTTGGTATTTTTTGGTATTTTTTTTTTTTTTTTTTTTTTTAATTTGGTATTTTTGGATTTTTTTTTAAATTTTGGTATTTTTTTTTAAATTTTGGTATTTTTTTCATTTTTGGTATTTTTTTTAATTTTGGTGTTTTTTTGGTATTTTTGGTATTTTTTGGTATTTTTTTGTATTTTTGTATTTTTTTAAATTTTGGTATTTTTTTTTGGTATTTTTAAATTTCATTTTTGTTATTTTTTTGGTATTTTCTTGCTATTTTTTGTATTGTTTGGTATTTATTTGGTATTTTTTTGGTATTTTTTTATATTTCGGTGAAGTGAGAGAACTTTGAGCTTATAAAAGCACCATCTGTTGGACGGAAATTTTGCAGCATCTTTGGTAGACTTATAAAAGCGCCATCTGTTGGTCGGTAATTATTGGCCGTTGAAGGGAAACCGGAGCCAGTCGGAGTGCCAGTTATAAAGCACCATCTGTTGGACGGAAATTTTGCAGCATCTTTGGTAGACTTATAAAAGCGCCATCTGTTGGTCGGTAGTTTCAGCATCTTTGGTAGACTTATAAATGCGCCATCTGTTGGTCGGTAATTATTGGCCGTGCCTGACGAAGGAAAACCGAGCCAGTCAGGTGCTGGAGGTATTTTTTTTTAAATTTTGGTATTTTTTTTTAAATTTTGGTATTTTTTGGTATTTTTTTTTAAATTTTGGTATTTTTTTAAATTTTGGTATTTTTTTTTAAATTGTGGTATTTTGTATTTTTTGTATTTTTATATTTTTTTTAATTTTGGTATTTTTGGTATTTTTTTTAAATTTTGAATTTTTTTTTTAAATTTTGGTATTTTTTGGTATTATTTTGGTATTTTTTTTTAATTTAGGTATTTTTTTAATTTTTGTAATTTTTTGGTATTTTTTTTGTGCTTTTTTCTTTTAAATTTTGGTTTTTTTTTTGTTGTTTTTGTATTTTTGGTATTTTTGTATTTTTGTGGTATTTTTGGTGGTTTGGATTTTTTTTTAAATTTTGGTATTTTTTTTATTTTGTTATTTTTTTTTTTTAATTTGGGTTTTTTTTTTAAAATTTTGGTAATTTTTTGGTATTTTTGTGGCATTTTTTCTTTTAAATTTTGGTATTTTTTGGTATTTTTTTTTGTATTTTTTTGGTATTTTTATACCCTTGCAGAGGGTATTATAATTTTGGTCGAGTGTGCAACGCAGTGAAGGAGACATCTCCGACCCTATAAAGTTATATATTCTTGATCAGGATCACCTCCTGAGTTGATATGAGCATGTCCTTCTGTCCGTCTGTCCGTCTGTCTGTCCGTCTGTCTGTCTGTTTCTACGCGAACTAGTCTCTCAGTTTTAAAGCTATCGTCTTGAAGCTTTTCCATACCTTTCGTTCCTTTGCACGCAGTATATAAGTCGGAACCGGCCGTTTCGCCGACTATATCCTATAGCTGCCATATAACTGATTGATCGGAAATGGTATAACTTTGGTGTTTTTTAGAGTTAGAGTTCAAATTACTGTGTGAGCTTTTTTGGCAAAACATTACGTCATTCCAAATTTCATAAGAATCGGCCGACTATATCCTATAGCTGCCATATAACTGAACGATCGGAAATGACCCAACTTTTGTGTTTTTTTTTAGAAAGCTAAAACTGAATACAGATTATTTTTTGGCCAGTTGATCCAAACCTACCAAATTTCATTAGGATCGGCCGACTATATCCCATAGCTGCCATATAACTGAACGATCGGAAATGGTATTTGGTAGAAATATCAACTTTCGTATTTTTGAAGATCGAAGTTTGGGACTTTTTTTTTAAATTTTGTATTGAAATAAATTGGATTATATATTCCTATTCCCATAAGGATCGGCCAACTATATCCGATGTTTGCGATATATATCCGGTTTTTAACTGCAGGGTATATAAACTTCGGCTCCGCCCGTTAGCTTTTTTTTCTTTTTTGTATTTTTTGGTATTTTTTGGTACTTTTTGGTATTTTTTTAAATTTTGGTATTTTTTTTATTTTTTTTTATTTTTTTTTAAATTTTGGTATTTTTTTTAAATTTTGGTATTTTTTTTTAAATTTTGGTTTTTTTTGTATTTTTTTGATATTTTTTTTTTAAATTTTTGTTGTTTTAAATTTTTTTTTAAATTTTGGTATTTTTTTGGTATTTTTTTAAATTTTGGTATTTTTTTTAAATTTTGGTATTTTTTAAATTTTGAATTTTTCTTTTAAATTTTGTTATTTGTTTTGGTATTTTGTATTGTTGGTATTTTTTTTTAATTTTGGTATTTTTTTTTAAATTTTGGTATTTTTTTTGTATTTTTGGTATTTTTTTTTTAAATTTTGGTATTTTTTTTTGGTATTTTTTTGATATTTTTTATTTTTTTAGTGTTTTTTTTGTATTTTTGGTATTTTTTAATTTTTTATTTTTTTTTTTAATTTTGGTATTTTTTAAATTTTGTATTTTTTTGGTTTTTTTTTAATTTTATTTTTGTTATTTTTGTTTTTTTTTTGCTATTTTTGGTATTGTTTGGTATTTTTTTTTTGGTATTTTTAAAATTTTTTTTAATTTTTTTTTTTTTTTGGTATTTTTTAATATTTTTTTATTTTTTTTAATTTTGGTTTTTTTAAATTTTGGTATTTTTTATTTTTTAATTTTTGGTATTTTTTTTGTATTTTTTTTCCATTTTTGGTATTGTTTTTTATTTTTTGGTATTTTTGGTATTTTTTTTATATTTCGGTATTTGTTAGAACTTTGAGCTTATAAAGCACTTTAAATTTTGGACGGAAATTTTTGCAGCATTTTTGGTATACTTATAAAAGCGCCATCTGTTGGTCGGTAATTTTTAAACATCTTTGGTATTTTTAAAAGCGCCATCTGTTGGTTTTTGGTAATTATTGGCCGTTTTTGACGAAGGTTAAGACCAGTCATTTTTGGAGGTTTTTTTTTAATTTTGGTATTTTTTAAATTTTTTATTTTTTGAATTTTTTATATTTTTTTAAATTTTTAAATTTTTTTTGGTTTTTTGGTATTTTTTAAATTTTGGTGTTTTTTGGTATTTTTTTTTAAATTTTGGTATTTTTTGGTATTTTTTTTCAATTTTGGTATTTTTTAATTTTTAAATTTTGGTATTTTTTTAAGTTTTTTTTTTTTTAATTTTGGTTTTTTTTAAATTTTGGTATTTTTTTAAATTTTGGTATTTTTTTTTGGTATTTTTTTTAAATTTTGTTTTTTTTTTATTTTTGTTATTTGTTTAATTTTTGTATTGTTGGTATTTTTTTTTTTTTTTTTTTATTTTGGTATTTTTTTTTTAAATTTTGGTATTTTTTTATATTTTTGATTATTTTTGGTAGTTTTTGGTATTTTTTGGTATTTTTGGTATTTTTTTTTTTTTTAATTTTGGTATTTTTTTTGTATTTTTTTTTTAAATTTTGGTATTTTTTTTTAAATTTTGGTATTTTTTTCATTTTTGGTATTTTTGGTAAATTTTGGTGTTTTTTTCAATTTTGGTATTTTTAATATTTTTGGTATTTTTTGGTTTTTTTTTAAATTTTGGTATTTTTTGGTATTTTTTTTAAATTTTATTTTTTGTTATTTTTTTGGTATTTTCTTTAATTTTTGGTATTTTTTTTTATTTTGGTATTTTTTGGTATTTTTTTATATTTCGGTTAGTTTTGGAGAATTTTGGTATTTTTAAAGCACCATCTTTTGGCGAATTTTTGTAGCATCTTTTTTAGACTTATTAAAGGCCATCTGTTGTTGGTAATTATTGGCCGTGCCTGACGAAGGAAAACCGGAGCCAATTGTGCCATTTTATAAAGCACCATCTTTTGATTTTGTTTTTAAATTTTTGGTTTTTTTTTTAAATAGCGCCATTTTTAATTTCGGTAATTTTTTACAATATTTTTTTTAGACTTTTAAAAGCGCCATTTTTTAAATTTTGGTTATTTTTAGTTTTTAAATTTGGTATAATTTTTTAAATCAGGTAATTTTTGCTTGGAGGTTTTTTTTAATTTTGGTATTTTTTGGTATTTTTTTTATATTTTTGGTATTTTTTATTATTTTGGTATTTTTTGGTATTTTGGTTTTTTAATATTTTGGTGTTTTTGGTATTTTTTTTAATTTTGGTATTTTTTGGTATTTTTTTTCAATTTTGGTATTTTTTTTAAATTTTGGTATTTTTTTTTGGTTTATTTTTTAATTTTGGTTTTTTTAAATTTTGGTTTTTTAAATTTTGGTATTTTTTATTTTTTTAATTATTTTTTTTAAATTTTGAAATTTTCTTTTAAATTTTGTTATTTGTTTTGGTATTGTATTGTTGGTATTTTTTTTAATTTTTGGTATTTTTTTTTAAATTTTGGTTTTTTTATATTTTGTATTTTTGGTTATTTTTTAAATTTTTGGTATTTTTGGTATTTTTTAATTTTTTTTTTAATTTTTGGTATTTTTAGATTTTTTTAAATTTTGGTATTTTTTTGAAATTTTAGATTTTTTTTTAAATTTTGGTGTTTTTTGGTTTTTTGGTATTTTGGTATTTTTTTTAAATTTTTGGTATTTTTTTTTTTAAATTTTGGTATTTTTTGGTATTTTTTTAAATTTTATTTTTTTTATTTTTTGTGTTTTTTCTTGTATTTTTTTTTTAAATTTTGGTATTTTTTGGTATTTTTGATATTTTTTATATTTTGGTGAGTTTTTGTAGTTTGTATTTTGGTATTTTTTAAATTTGTTATTTTTTTTAAATTTTGCAGTATTTTTGATTTTTAAAAGCGCCATTTGTTTGGTAATTTATTTGGTGCCTGAGGAATTTTTTAGAGTCGGTATTTTTATAAATTTTCTATTTTTTGGTTTTTTTAATTTTTGGTATTTGTTTGGTAATTTTTAAAATTTTTGGTGGTTTTTTTAAATTTTGGTAGACTTTTAAATTTTTATTTGTTTTTGGTAATTTTGGCCGTTCTAGAAGGTAATTTTTTTTGTATTTTTGGTATTTTTTTAAATTTTGGTGTTTTTGGTATTTTTTGGTATTTTTGGTATTTTTTGGTATTTTTTATATTTTGGTAGTAAAATTTTGAGTTTATAAAGCATTTTTTGTTTTGGACTTTTAAATTTTGAGTATTTTTGGTATTTTTTTAGATTTGGTATTTTTGTTTCTGTTAATTTCGGTAAGTTTTTTTAAATTTTGGTTTTTATAATTTTGGTATTTTTTGGATTTTGGTAATTTTTGGTAGTTTTTTTTAAATTTTAATTTTTTTTAGATTTTGGTGGTTATTTTTTTTAAATTTTGGTTTTTTTTTTTTAAATTTTGGTATTTTTTTTTAATTTTTTTAAATTTTTGGTATTTTTTTTTTTTGATTTTTTTATAATTTTGGTATTTTTGGTATTTTTTTTAATTTTGGTATTTATTTTTAAATTTGGTTTTTTTTTTGTATTTTTTTATTTTTTGTATTTTTTAATTTTGGTATTTTTTGGTATTTTTTAAATTTTTTTTTTTAAATTTTGGTATTTTTTTAAAATTTTGGTATTTTTATTTTTTTAAATTTTGGAATTTTTCTTTTAAATTTTGTTATTTTTGTATTTTTGTGTATTGTTGGTTTTTTTTTAAATTTTGGTATTTTTTTTTTAAATTTTGGTATTTTTTGTATTTTTGGTATTTTTTTTTAAATTTTGGTATTTTTTTTTGTTTTTTTTAAATTTTGGTATTTTGTTTTTATTTTTAAATTTTGGTATTTTTATATTTTTGGTATTTTTAAATTTTTTTGGTATTTTTTAAATTTTGGTATTTTTTTTAAATTTTGGTATTTTGTATTTTTAAGTTTTGGTATTTTTTTTAAATTTTGTATTTTTTTGTATTTTTATTTTTTTAATTTTGGTATTTTTTGGTATTTTTTTTTAAATTTTGTATTTTTTTGGTTTTTTTAAATTTTGGTTTTTTTGTAAATTTTTTGTATTTTTTTTATTTTTGGTATTTTTTTAAATTTTTTGGTATTTTTTTTAAATTTTGGTATTTTTGTATTTTTTTTTTTTTAAATTTTGGTTTTTTTTTTATTTTTTATTTTTTTTTTTTAAATTTTGGTGTTTTTTTGGTATTTTTTTTAAATTTTGGTATTTTTGTTTTTTTTTTTTAAATTTTGGTATTTTTTTTTTTTTTTAAATTTTGGTATTTTTTGGTATTTTTAAATTTTGGATTTTTTTTAAATTTTGGTGGTTTTTTTTAATTTTTGGTATTTTTAAATTTTTTGGTATTTTTTTTTAAATTTTTTTTTTTAAGTTTTGTATTTTTGGTATTTTTGGTATTTTTTTTTTTGGTATTTTTGGTTTTTTTAAATTTTTGGTTTTTTTGGTATTTTTGGTATATTTTTTATTTTTTTTAAATTTTGGTATTTTTTTTTTAAATTTTGGTATTTTGGTATTTTTAATTTTTGGTAGTTTTTTTATTGTAATTTTGGTATTTGTTTTTAAATTTTGGTTTTTTTGTATTTTTAAATTTTGGTATTTTGTGGTATTTTTTTTTAATTTTTGGTATTTTTTAAATTTTGGTATTTTTTGGTATTTTTTTAAGTTTGATTTTTTTTTAAAATTTTGTATTTTTTGTATTTTTTGGTTATTTTTTTAAAATTTTTGGTATTTTTTTAAATTTTGGTTTTTTTATATTTTTGGTTGTTTTTGGTAGTTTTTGGTATTTTTGGAATTTTTTTAAATTTTGGTATTTGTTTTTTTAAATTTTGGTATTTTTTATTTTTTTAATTTTGGTATTTTTTTAAATTTTGGTATTTTTTTTGTTTTTTTTAAATTTTGGTATTTTTATTTTTGGTATTTTTTTTTAAATTTTGGTATTTTTTAAATTTTGGTATTTTTTTTTTTTTTTTGTATTGTATTGTTTATTTTTTTAAATTTTTTGGTATTTTTTTTTAAATTTTGTAAATTTTTTTTTTTTTTTAAATTTTTGGTTTTTTTAAGTTTGGTATTTTTTTTTTTTTTTTAAATTTTGGTATTTTTTGTATTTTTGGTATTTTTTTGTATTTTTTGGTATATTTTTTTAAATTTTGGTATTTTTTTAATTTTGGTTATATTTTTAAATTTTGGTATTTTTTTTTAAATTTTGGTATTTTTTTGTTTTTTAAATTTTTTTTTTTAAATTTTGGTATTTTTTTTTATTTTGGTATTTTTTTTTTTAATTTTGGTATTTTTTTTTAAATTTTGGTATTTTTTTAAATTTTGGTTTTTTTTGGATTTTTTTAAATTTTGGTATTTTTTTTTTAAATTTTGGTATTTTTTTGCATTTTTGGTTTTTTTTAATTTTGGTATTTTTGGTTTTTTTTTTCAATTTTGATTTTTTTTTTAAATATTTTTGGTATTTTTTTTTTTTAAATTTTGGTTTTTTTTAAATTTTGGTATTTTTGGTATTTTTTTTTTAAATTTTGGTATTTTTTGGTATTTTTTAAATTAATTTTTTTTTTAAATTTTGGTAGTTTTTGTATTGTATTGTTGGTATTTTTTTAAACTTTGGTATTTTTTTTTTAAATTTTGGTATTTTTGATTTTTGGTATTTTTGTTTTTTTAATTTTTTGGTATTTTTGGATTTTTTTTAAATTTTGGTATTTTTCTTTTAAATTTTGGTATTTTTTGGTATTTTTTCAATTTTTGGTATTTTTTTAAATTTTGGTATTTTTTGGTATTTTTTTTTAAATTTTGGTTTTTTTTAAATTTTGGTATTTTTGGTATTTTTTTTAAATTTTGGTATTTTTTTTGGTATTTTTTTTTAAATTTTAGATTTTTCTTTTAAATTTTGGTAGTTTTTGTATTTTTTTGGTATTTTTTTAAATTTTGGTATTTTTCTTTTAAATTTTGGTTTTTTTTTGAATTTTTGGTATTTTTTTTTTTTTAAGTTTTGGTATTTTTGGTATTTTTTTTTAAATTTTGGGGTTTTTTATTTGTTTTTTAAATTTTGGTATTTTTTTGTATTTTTGGTATTTTTGGTATTTTGTGGTTATTTTTTAAATTTTGGTATTTTTTTTTTAAATTTTGGTATTTTTTGGTTTTTTTAAGTTTTGGTTTTTTTTTTTTTAATTTTTGTATTTTTGTATTTTTGGTTTTTTTTTAAATTTTGGGGTTTTTTTGGTATTTTTTTTAAATTTTGTATTTTTTTGTATTTTTTGGTATTTTTTTAAATTTTGGGTTTTTTTAATTTTTGTTTTTTTAATTTAGTATTTTTTGTATTTTTGGTATTTTTTAATTTTTTTTGGTATTTTTTAAATTTTAGTATTTTTTATTTTTTGTATTTTTTTTGTTTTTGGATTTTTTTTGGTTTTTTTTAATTAAATTTTGGTTTTTTTGGTTTTTTTTTAAATTTTGGTTTTTTTTTAAATTTTGGTATTTTTGGTTTTTTTTAAATTTTTTGTATTTTTTTGGTATTTTTTTTAAATTTTGGATTTTCTTTTAAATTTTGGTAGTTTTTGTATTGTATTGTTGGTATTTTTTTAAACTTTGGTATTTTTCTTTTAAATTTTGGTATTTTTTTGAATTTTGGTATTTTTGGTTTTTTTAAGTTTTTGGTATTTTTGGTATTTTTGGTATTTTTGTTTTTTTGGTATTTTTTTTTTTGGTATTTTTCGGTAATTTTTTTAATTTTGGTATTTTGGTATTTGTTTTTAAATTTTGTATTTTTGGTATTTTTTAAATTTTAGTTATTTTTTTGTTTTTTGGTATTTTTTTTAAATTTTGGGGTTTTTTGGATTTTTTTTAAATTTTGGTATTTTTTTTGTATTTTTGGTATTTTTTGGTATTTTGTGGTATTTTTTTTTAATTTTGGTATTTTTTAAATTTTGGTATTTTGGTATTTTTTTAAGTTTTGGTTTTTTTTAAATTTTTGTATTTTTTGTATTTTTGGTATTTTTTTAAATTTGGGGTTTTTGTTTTGTTTTTAAATTTTAGTATTTTTGTATTTTTTGGTATTTTTTAAATTTTGGTATTTTTGGTATTTTTTTAAATTTTGTTATTTGTTTTGGTATTGTTGGTATTTTTTTAAATTTTGGTATTTTTCTTTTAAATTTTGGTTATTTTTTAAATTTTGGTATTTTTTTGATATTTTTGGTATTTTTGGTAGTTTTTTGGTATTTTTGGAATTTTTTTAAATTTTGGTATTTTTCTTTTAAATTTTGGTTTTTTTCAATTTTGGTATTTTTTAAATTTTGGTATTTTTTTTTTTAAATTTTTGGTTTTTTTTTAAATTTTGGTATATTTTTGGTATTTTTTTGGTTATTTTTTAAATTTTGGATTTTCTTTTAAATTTTGGTAGTTTTTGTATTGTATTGTTGGTATTTTTTTAAACTTTGGTATTTTTCTTTTAAATTTTGGTATTTTTTTAATTTTTGGTATTTTTGGTTTTTTTTTTAAGTTTTGGTATTTTGGTATTTTTGGTATTTTGGTATTTTTTGTATTTTTTGGTATTTTTGGTATTTTTGGTTTTTTTTAAATTTTGTTATTTTTCAATGTTGGTATTTTTTTTTTAAATTTTGGTATTTTTTGGTATTTTTTTAAATTTTGGTTTTTTTTTAAATTTTGGTATTTTTTAAATTTTGGTATTTTTTTGGTATATTTTTTTTAATTTTGGTATTTTTTAATTTTTGTATTTTTTTTAAATTTTGGTTTTTTTGGATTTTTTTAAATTTTGGTATTTTCTTTTTAAATTTTGGTATTTTTTTGCATTTTTGGTATTTTTTAAATTTTGGTGTTTTTTGGTATTTTGATGTATGTTTTTGGTATTTTTGGTATTTTTGGTATTTTTAAATTTTGGTTTTTTTTGGTATTTTTGTATTTTTGTTTTTTTGGTATTTTGTATTTTTTTTTTTTTTTTGATTTTTTTTAAATTTTGGTATTTTTTCAGTTTTGGTTTTTTTTAATTTTGGTATTTTTTGGTATTTTTTAAATTTTGGTTTTTTTTTTTAAATTTTGGTATTTGTTTGGTATTTTTTAAATTTTGGTATTTTTTTAAATTTTGAAATTTTTCTTTTAAATTTTTTATTTGTTTTTAGTTTGTATTGTTGTTATTTTTTTAAATTTTGGTATTTTTCTTTTAAATTTTGGTATTTTTTTTAAATTTTGGTATTTTTTGATGTTTATTGGTATTTTTGGTAGTTTTTTGGTATTTTTTGGTATTTTTGTTTTTTTAATTTTGGTATTTTTAGATTTTTTTTAAATTTTGGTATTTTTTCTTTTAAATTTTGGTATTTTTTGGTATTTTTCAATTTTGGTATTTTTTAAATTTTGGTATTTTTTGGTTTTTTTTTAAATTTTGGTTTTTTTTAAATTTTGGTATTTTGGTATTTTTTTTAAATTTTGGTATTTTTTGTATTTTTTTTAAATTTTGGGTTTTTCTTTTAAATTTTGGTAGTTTTTGTATTGTATTGTTGGTTTTTTTTTAAACTTTGGTATTTTTCTTTTAAATTTTGGTATTTTTTGATTTTTGGTATTTTTTTTTTTTTTTAATTTTGGTATTTTTGGATTTTTTTAAATTTTGGTATTTTCTTTTAAATTTTGGTATTTTTGGTATTTTTTCAATTTTGGTATTTTTTTAAATTTTGGTATTTTTTTGGTTTTTTTTTTTTAAATTTTGGTTTTTTTTAAATTTTGGTATTTTTGGTATTTTTTAAATTTTGGTATTTTTTTGGTATTTTTTTTTAAATTTTGGAATTTTTTTTTAAATTTTGGTAGTTTTTGTATTTTTGTTGGTATTTTTTTAAACTTTGGTATTTTTCTTTTAAATTTTGGTATTTTTTTATTTTTGGTTTTTTTTTAAGTTTTGGTATTTTTGGTATTTTTTTTTTAAACTTTGGGGTTTTTTGGTATTTGTTTTTAAATTTTGGTAGTTTTTTGTATTTTGGTATTTTTGGTATTTTGTGGTATTTTTTTTAAATTTTGGTATTTTTTAAATTTTGGTATTTTTGGTATTTTTTAAGTTTTTTTTGTTTTTTTAATTTTGTATTTTTTGTATTTTTTGGTATTTTTTAAATTTTGGGGTTATTTTTGGTATTTGTTTTTTAAATTTTGTATTTTTTGTATTTTTGGTATTTTTTTTTTAAATTTTGGTATTTTTGGTATTTTGTTTTTAAATTTTAGTATTTTTTGTATTTTTGGTATTTTTTTTAAATTTTGGTATTTTTTGGTTTTTTTTTTAAATTTTAGTATTTTTTGTATTTTTATTTTTTTTTAAATTTTGGTATTTTTGGTATTTTTTTAAATTTTGGTATTTTTGGTTTTTTTTTTTTAAATTTTGGTTTTTTTTTAAATTTTGGTATTTTTGGTATTTTTTAAATTTTGGTTTTTTTTTAAATTTTGGTATTTTTGGTATTTTTTAAATTTTGGTATTTTTTTGGTTTTTTTTTTTAAATTTTGGAATTTTCTTTTAAATTTTGGTAGTTTTTGTATTGTATTGTTGGTATTTTTTAAACTTTGGTATTTTTCTTTTAAATTTTGGTATTTTTTGAATTTTTTGGTATTTTTGGTTTTTTTTAAGTTTTTTGGTATTTTTGGTATTTTTGGTATTTTTTGTTTTTGGTATTTTTTGGTTTTTTTGGTATTTTTCTGATAATTTTTTTTAATTTTGGTTTTTTTGGTATTTGTTTTTAAATTTTTGGTAATTTTTAAATTTTGGTATTTTTTTGTATTTTTGGTTTTTTTTTTAAATTTTGGGTTTTTTTGGTATTTGTTTTTAAATTTTGGTATTTTTTGTATTTTTGGTATATTTTGGTATTTTTGTGGTATTTTTTTTTAATTTTGGTATTTTTTTTTAAATTTTGGTATTTTTGGTATTTTTAAGTTTTGGTTTTTTTTTTAAATTTTGTATTTTTTGTATTTTTTGGTATTTTTTTTAAATTTTGGGTTTTTTAGTGTATTTTTTTTAAATTTTAGTATTTTTTGTATTTTTTGGTTTTTTTTTTTAAATTTTGGTATTTTTGGTTTATTTTTAAATTTTGTTATTTGTTTTGGTATTGTATTGTTGGTTTTTTAAATTTTGGTATTTTTTTTTTTTAAATTTTGGTTTTTTTTAAATTTTGGTATTTTTTGATTTTTTTTTTTTTGGTGGTTTTTGGTATTTTTTGGTATTTTTGTTTTTTTTTTTAATTTTGGTATTTTTTGGAATTTTTTTTTAAATTTTGGTATTTTTTTTTAAATTTTGGTATATTTTTGGTATTTTTTGGTATTTTTTTAAATTTTGGATTTTCTTTTAAATTTTGGTGTTTTTGTTTGTATTGTTGGTATTTTTTTAAACTTTGGTATTTTTTTTTAAATTTTGGTATTTTTTAATTTTTGGTATTTTTTGGTTTTTTTTTTAATTTTTGGTATTTTTGGTATTTTTTGTATTTTTGGTATTTTTTTTTTGGTATTTTTTTTTTAAATTTTGGTATTTTTTTCAATTTTGGTATTTTTTTTTTAAATTTTGGTATTTTTTGGTATTTTTTTTAAATTTTGGTTTTTTTTTAAATTTTGGTATTTTTTAAATTTTGGTATTTTTTGGTATATTTTTTTTTAATTTTGGTATTTTTTTTAAATTTTGGTATTTTTTTTAAATTTTGGTTTTTTTGGTAATTTTTTAAATTTTGGTATTTTTGATATTTTTTGGTATTTTTTGGTTTTTTGGTATTTTTGGTATTTTTGGTATTTTTTGTTTTTTTTTAATTTTGGTATTTTTTTGGTTTTTTTTTAAATTTTGGATTTTCTTTTAAATTTTGGTAGTTTTTGTATTGTATTGTTGGTATTTTTTAAACTTTGGTATTTTTCTTTTAAATTTTGGTATTTTTGAATTTTTGGTATTTTTTTTTTTTTAAGTTTTGGTATTTTTGGTATTTTTGGTATTTTTTTTTGTTTTTTGGTATTTTTGGTTTTTTTGGTATTTTTTTAATTTTTTTTTTAATTTTGGTATTTTTGGTTTTGTTTTTAAATTTTGGTATTTTTTTAAATTTTGGTATTTTTTTGTATTTTTGGTATTTTTTTTTTTAAATTTTGGGTTTTTTGGTATTTGTTTTTAAATTTTGGTATTTTTTTGTATTTTTGGTATTTTTGGTATTTTTTGGTATTTTTTTTTAATTTTGGTATTTTTTTTAAATTTTGGTATTTTTGGTTTTTTTTTTAAGTTTTTGTTTTTTTAAATTTTGTATTTTTTGTATTTTTGGTATTTTTTAAATTTTGGGGTTTTTGGTATTTTTGTTTTTAAAATTTTAG
Organism: Drosophila parabipectinata; assembly: GCA_018153455.1. Taxonomy (NCBI): domain Eukaryota; kingdom Metazoa; phylum Arthropoda; class Insecta; order Diptera; family Drosophilidae; genus Drosophila; species Drosophila parabipectinata. The sequence goes on from JAECYA010000206.1 coordinate 109,691, forward strand.
TATTTTTTATTTTTTTGGTATTTTTTAAATTTTGGTATTTTTGGTATTTTTTTAAATTTTGTTATTTGTTTTTTTGTATTGTTGGTATTTTTTTTTAAATTTTGGTATTTTTTTTTAAATTTTGGTATTTTTTTTAAATTTTGGTATTTTTGATATTTTTGGTATTTTTTGGTAGTTTTTGGTATTTTTTTGTATTTTTGTTTTTTTTAATTTTGGTATTTTTAGATTTTTTAAATTTTGGTATTTTTCTTTTAAATTTTGGTATATTTTTGGTATTTTTTTGGTTTTATTTTTTAAATTTTTAGATTTTTCTTTTAAATTTTGGTAGTTTTTGTATTGTATTGTTGGTATTTTTTTTAAACTTTGGTATTTTTCTTTTAAATTTTGGTATTTTTTAATTTTTGGTGTTTTTGGTTTTTTTTTTAAGTTTTGGTATTTTTTGGTATTTTTGGTATTTTTTGTATTTTTGGTATTTTTGGTATTTTTTGATATTTTTTTTTTAAATTTTGGTATTTTTCAATTTTGGTATTTTTTTTAAATTTTGGTATTTTTGGTATTTTTTTTAAATTTTGGTTTTTTTTTTAAATTTTGGTATTTTTTAAATTTTGGTATTTTTTTGGTATATTTTTTTTTAATTTTGGTATTTTTTAAATTTTTGTTTTTTTTTAAATTTTGGTTTTTTTGGATTTTTTTAAATTTTGGTATTTTTGATATTTATTGGTATTTTTGGTAGTTTTTGGTATTTTTGGTATTTTTTTTTTTTTTTTTTTTTATTTTTGGTATTTTTTTTTTTTTTTTTAATTTTGGTATTTTTTTTTAAATTTTGGTATTTTTTGGTATTTTTTTCGATTTTGGTATTTTTTTTTAAATTTTGGTATTTTTTGGTATTTTTTTAAATTTTTGGTTTTTTTTTAAATTTTGGTATTTTTGGTATTTTTTAAATTTTGGTATTTTTTGGTATTTTTTTTTGAAATTTTAGATTTTTCATTTAAATTTTGGTAGTTTTTGTATTGTATTGTTGGTATTTTTTTTTAAACTTTGGTATTTTCTTTTAAATTTTGGTATTTTTGAATTTTTTGGTATTTTTGGTTTTTTTTTAAGTTTTGGTATTTTTTTTAAATTTTGGTATTTTTTGGTATTTTTTTAAATTTTGGTTTTTTTTTTTTAATTTTGGTATTTGTTTGGTATTTTTTAAATTTTGGTTTTTTTTAAATTTTGAAATTTTTCTTTTAAATTTTGTTATTTGTTTTTAGTATTGTATTGTTGGTATTTTTTTAAATTTTGGTATTTTCTTTTAAATTTTGGTATTTTTTAAATTTTGGTATTTTTTGATATTTTTGGTATTTTTTGGTGGTTTTTTGGTATTTTTGGTATTTTTTTTTTTTTTTAATTTTGGTATTTTTGGATTTTTTTAAATTTTGGTATTTTTCTTTTAAATTTTGGTATTTTTGGTATTTTTTCAATTTTGGTATTTTTTTTAAATTTTGGTATTTTTTGGTATTTTTTTTTAAATTTTGGTTTTTTTTTTAAATTTTGGTATTTTTGGTATTTTTTTAAATTTTGGTATTTTTTTGGTATTTTTTTTAAATTTTTAATTTTTCTTTTAAATTTTGGTAGTTTTTGTATTGTATTGTTGGTATTTTTTAAACTTTTGGTATTTTCTTTTAAATTTTGGTATTTTTGATTTTTTGGTTTTTTTTTTTTTTTTTTTTAATTTTGGTATTTTTGGATTTTTTTTTAAATTTTGGTATTTTTCTTTTAAATTTTGGTATTTTTGGTATTTTTTTCAATTTTGGTATTTTTTTTAAATTTTGATATTTTTTGGTTTTTTTTTTAAATTTTGGTTTTTTTAAATTTTGGTATTTTTGGTATTTTTTAAATTTTGGTATTTTTTTGGTATTTTTTTTTTAAATTTTGGAATTTTTCTTTTAAATTTTGGTAGTTTTTGTATTGTATTGTTGGTATTTTTTTAAACTTTGGTATTTTTCTTTTAAATTTTGGTATTTTTTGAATTTTTGGTATTTTTGGTTTTTTTTAAGTTTTGGTATTTTTGGTTATTTTTTAAATTTTGGGGTTTTTTGGTATTTTGTTTTTAAATTTTGGTAGTTTTTTGTATTTTTGGTATTTTTTGGTATTTTGTGGTATTTTTTTTTTAAATTTTGGTATTTTTTTTAAATTTTGGTATTTTTTTTAAATTTTGGTATTTTTTTGCTATTTTTTAAGTTTTGGTTTTTTTTTTAAATTTTGTATTTTTTTGTATTTTTGGTATTTTTTTTTTAAATTTTGGGGTTTTTTGGTTTTGTTTTTAAATTTTAGTTTTTTTTGTATTTTTGGTATTTTTTTTTAAATTTTTGGTATTTTTTTGGTATTTTTTTAAATTTTTAGTATTTTTGTATTTTTTGGTTTTTTTAAATTTTTATTTTTTGGTATTTTTTTAAATTTTGGTATTTTTGGTTTTTTTTTAATTTTAGATTTTTCTTTTAAATTTTGGTATTTTTTTGGTATTTTTGGTATTTTTTTTTTTAATTTTTTTTTTTTTTTAAATTTTGGTATTTTTTTGGCATTTTTGGTTTTTTTCTTTTAAATTTGGGTATTTTTTGGTGTTTTTGTATTTTTGGTATTTTTGTATTTTTGTGGTATTTTTTGGTACTTTTTGGTATTTTTTGGTTTTTTTGGTATTTTTCAGTAATTTTTTTAAAATTTTGGTATTTTGGTATTTTTTTAAATTTTGGTATTTTTTTTTTTTTTTTTTTTAAATTTTGGATTTTTCTTTTAAATTTTGGTAGTTTTTGTATTTTATTGTTGGTATTTTTTTTAAACTTTGGTATTTTCTTTTAAATTTTGGTATTTTTTGGTATTTTTTCAATTTTGGTATTTTTTTTAAATTTTGGTATTTTTTGGTATTTTTTTAAATTTTGGTTTTTTTTTTTTAATTTTGGTATTTTTTGGTATTTTTTAAATTTTGGTATTTTTTTGGTATTTTTTTTAAATTTTGGATTTTTCTTTTAAATGTTGGTAGTTTTTGTATTGTATTGTTGGTATTTTTTAAACTTTGGTATTTTTCTTTTAAATTTTGGTTTTTTTGATTTTTGGTATTTTTTTTTTTTTTTTAATTTTGGTATTTTTGGAATTTTTTTTAATTTTGGTATTTTTCTTTTAAATTTTGGTATTTTTGGTATTTTTCAATTTTGGTATTTTTTTAAATTTTGGTATTTTTTTATTTTTTTAAATTTTTTTTTTTAAATTTTGGTATTTTTTGGTTATTTTTAAATTTTGGTATTTTTTTGGTATTTTTTTTAAATTTTAGATTTTCTTTTAAATTTTGGTAGTTTTTGTATTGTATTGTTGGTATTTTTTTTAAACTTTGGTATTTTTCTTTTAAATTTTGGTATTTTTTTGAATTTTTGGTATTTTTTTTTGGTTTTTTTAAGTTTTGGTATTTTTGGTATTTTTTTTTAAATTTTGGGGTTTTTTTGGTATTTGTTTTTAAATTTTGGTAGTTTTTGTATTTTTGGTATTTTTGGTATTTTGTGGTATTTTTTTTAAATTTTGGTATTTTTTTTAAATTTTGGTTTTTTTTTTAAATTTTGGTATTTTTGGTATTTTTTTAAGTTTTGGTTTTTTTTAAATTTTTGTATTTTTTTGTATTTTTTGGTTTTTTTTAAATTTTGGGGTTTTTTGGTATTTTTTTTAAATTTTAGTATTTTTTTGTATTTTTGGTATTTTTTTAAATTTTGGTTTTTTTGGTATTTTTTTTAAATTTTAGTATTTTTTGTATTTTTGGTATTTTTTTTTAAATTTTGGTATTTTTGGTATTTTTTTTAAATTTTGGTATTTTGTATTTTTTTTAATTTTAGATTTTTCTTTTAAATTTTGGTATTTTTTGGTATTTTTGGTATTTTTTTTTTAGTTTGGTATTTTTTTTTTTTTAAATTTTGGTATTTTTTAAATTTTGGTATTTTTTGATATTTTTGATATTTTTTTAAATTTTGGTATTTTTGGTATTTTTTAAATTTTGGTATTTTTTTTAAATTTTGGTATTTTTTTGGTAATTTTTTTCAATTTTGGTATTTTTTTAAATTTTGGTATTTTTTTTTGTTTTTTTTAACTTTGGTATTTTTCTTTTAAATTTTGGTATTTTTGAATTTTTGGTATTTTTTTTTTAATTTTGGATTTTTCTTTTAAATTTTGGTGTTTTTGTATTGTATTGTTGGTATTTTTTTAAATTTTGGTATTTTTCTTTTAAATTTTGGTATTTTTGTATTTTTTGGTATTTTTTTTTTAAATTTTGGTATTTTTTAAATTTTGGTATTTTTTTAAATTTTGGTATTTTTAGATTTTTTAAATTTTGGTATTTTTCTTTTAAATTTTGGTATTTTTTTTGCTTTTTGGTATTTTTTTTAAATTTTGGGTTTTTTTGGTATTTTGGTATTTTTGGTATTTTTTTTATTTTTTGGTATTTTTTTGGTATTTTTTTGTATTTTTTGGTGTTTTTGGTATTTTTTAAATTTTTATTATTTTTTTCAATTTTGGTATTTATTTTTAAATTTTGGTATTTTTGGTATTTTTTTTTTTAATTTTGGTTTTTTTTTTTAAATTTTGGTATTTTTGGTATTTTTTTAAATTTTGGTATTTTTTGGTTTTTTTTTAAATTTTGGATTTTTCTTTTAAATTTTGGTGTTTTTGTATTGTATTGTTGGTATTTTTTTTAAACTTTGTTATTTTCTTTTAAATTTTGGTATTTTTTTGAATTTTTGGTATTTTTGGTTTTTTTTTAAGTTTTGGTATTTTTTTTTGGTATTTTTTTTTTTTTTTTGGTATTTTTGGTTTTTTTGGTATTTTTCGGTAATTTTTTTTAATTTTGGTATTTTCTTGGTATTTTGTTTTTAAATTTTTTTTTTTTTTAAATTTTGGTATTTTTTGTATTTTTGGTATTTTTTTAAATTTTGGGGTTTTTTTGGTATTTGTTTTTTAAATTTTGGTTTTTTTTTAAATTTTGTATTTTTGTATTTTTGGTATTTTTTTTAAATTTTGGGGTTTTTTGGTATTTGTTTTTAAATTTTAGTATTTTTTGTATTTTTGGTTTTTTTTTAAATTTTGGTATTTTTTGGTATTTTTTTTAATTTTGGATTTTCTTTTAAATTTTGGTATTTTTTGGTATTTTTGGTATTTTTTTTTTTTTATTTTTATTTTTTTTTTAATTTTGGTATTTTTGGTATTTTTTTGGTATTTTTTGGTGTGTTTTTGTATTTTTGGTATTTTTGTATTTTTGTGGTATTTTTTGGTGCTTTTTGGTATTTTTTGGTTTTTTTTTGGTATTTTTCAGTGAATTTTTTTAAATTTTGGTATTTTTGGTATTTGTTTTTAAATTTTGGTATTTTTTTAAATTTTGGTATTTTTTGATAATTTTTGATATTTTTTTTAAATTTTGGTATTTTTTTAAATTTTGGTATTTTTTTTTTAAATTTTGGTATTTTTTGGTATTTTTCTTTTAAATTTTGGTATTTTTTTGATTTTTGGTATTTTTTTCAATTTTGGATTTTTCTTTTAAATTTTGGTAGTTTTTATTGTATTGTTGGTATTTTTTTTAAATTTTGGTATTTTTCTTTTAAATTTTGGTTTTTTTTGTATTTTTGGTATATTTTTTTAAATTTTGGTATTTTTTTTAAATTTTGGTATTTTTTTAAATTTTGGTATTTTTTATTTTTGGTATTTTTTTTTTTTTTTTAATTTTAGATTTTCTTTTAAATTTTTGGTATTTTTTGGTATTTTTTAATTTTTTTTTTAATTTGGTATTTTTTTTTAAATTTTGGTATTTTTTGGTATTTTTTGTGGCATTTTTGGTTTTTTTCTTTTAAATTTGGGTATTTTTGGTGTGTTTTTGTATTTTTGGTATTTTTGTATTTTTGTGGTATTTTTTGGTACTTTTTGGTATTTTTGGTTTTTTTGGTATTTTTCGTGTAATTTTTTTTTTAAATTTTGGTATTTTTGGTATTTGTTTTTAAATTTTGGTATTTTTTTTAAATTTTGGTATTTTTTGATATTTTTGATATTTTTTTAAATTTTGGTATTTGTTTTTAAATTTTGGTAGTTTTTTGTATTTTTGGTATTTTTGGTATTTTGTGGTATTTTTTTAAATTTTGGTATTTTTTTTTAAATTTTGGTATTTTTTTAAATTTTGGTATTTTTTGCTATTTTTTTTAAGTTTTGGTTTTTTTTTAAATTTTGTATTTTTTTTGTATTTTTGGTTTTTTTTTAAATTTTGGGGTTTTTTGGTATTTGTTTTTAAATTTTAGTATTTTTGTATTTTTTGGTATTTTTTTAAATTTTGGTATTTTTTGGTATTTTTTAAATTTTAGTATTTTTTTTTTTTTTTTTTTTTTTAAATTTTGGTATTTTTGGTATTTTTTAAATTTTGGTATTTTTAATTTTTTTTTTAATTTTGGATTTTTTCTTTTAAATTTTGGTATTTTTGGTATTTTTGTATTTTTTTTAATTTGTATTTTTTTTTTAAATTTTGGTATTTTTGTGGCATTTTTTGGTTTTTTTCTTTTAAATTTGGGTATTTTTGGTATTTGTTTTTGTATTTTTTGGTATTTTTTGTATTTTTGTGGTATTTTTTGGTACTTTTTGGTATTTTTGGTTTTTTTTTGGTATTTTTCAGTAATTTTTTTTAAAATTTTGGTATTTTTGGTATTTTTTTAAATTTTGGTATTTTTTTTTATTTTTTTTTTAAATTTTGGAATTTTTCTTTTAAATTTTGGTAGTTTTTGTATTTTATTGTTGGTATTTTTTTAAACTTTGGTATTTTTCTTTTAAATTTTGGTATTTTTTGGTATTTTTTTTCAATTTTGGTTTTTTTTTAAATTTTGGTATTTTTTGGTATATTTTTTTTAAATTTTGGTTTTTTTTTTTTTAAATTTTGGTATTTTTTGGTATTTTTTTAAATTTTGGTATTTTTTTGGTATTTTTTTTTTAAATTTTGGATTTTTCTTTTAAATGTTGGTGGTTTTTGTATTGTATTGTTGGTATTTTTTTAAACTTTGGTATTTTTCTTTTAAATTTTGGTATTTTTTTGATTTTTTGGTATTTTTGTTTTTTTTAATTTTGGTATTTTTTGAGATTTTTTTTTAAATTTTGGTATTTTTCTTTTAAATTTTGGTATTTTTGGTATTTTTTTCAATTTTGGTATTTTTTTTAAATTTTGGTATTTTTTTATTTTTTTTTTAAATTTTTTTTTTTTTTAAATTTTGGTATTTTTGGTATTTTTTAAATTTTGGTATTTTTTTTGGTATTTTTTTTAAATTTTGGATTTTTCTTTTAAATTTTGGTAGTTTTTGTATTGTATTGTTGGTATTTTTTTTTTAAACTTTGGTATTTTTCTTTTAAATTTTGGTATTTTTTTGAATTTTTGGTATTTTTGGTTTTTTTTTTAAGTTTTGGTATTTTTTGGTTTTTTTTTAAATTTTGGGGTTTTTGGTATTTGTTTTTAAATTTTGGTAGTTTTTTGTATTTTTGGTATTTTTTGGTATTTTGTGGTATTTTTTTAAATTTTGGTATTTTTTTAAATTTTGGTATTTTTTTAAATTTTGGTATTTTTTGGTATTTTTTAAGTTTTTTTTTTTTTTTAAATTTTGTTTTTTTGTATTTTTGGTATTTTTTTTTTTTTTAAATTTTGGGGTTTTTTTTATTTGTTTTTAAATTTTAGTATTTTTGTATTTTTGGTATTTTTTTTAAATTTTGGTATTTTTGGTATTTTTTAAATTTTAGTATTTTTTGTATTTTTGGTTTTTTTTTTAAATTTTGGTATTTTTTGGTATTTTTTTAAATTTTGGTATTTTTGGTTTTTTTTTTTAATTTTAGATTTTTCTTTTAAATTTTGGTATTTTTTGGTATTTTTGGTATTTTTTTTTTAGTTGGGTATTTTTTTTTTTTTTAAATTTTGGTTTTTTTTTAAATTTTGGTATTTTTTTGATATTTTTTGATATTTTTTTTAAATTTTGGTATTTTTGGTTTTTTTTTTTAAATTTTGGTATTTTTTTTAAATTTTGGTTTTTTTGGTATTTTTTCAATTTTGGTATTTTTTTTAAATTTTGGTATTTTTGGTATTTTTTTTTAACTTTGGTATTTTTCTTTTAAATTTTGGTATTTTTTTGAATTTTTGGTATTTTTTTCAATTTTGGAATTTTCTTTTAAATTTTGGTAGTTTTTGTGTTGTATTGTTGGTATTTTTTTAAATTTTGGTATTTTTCTTTTAAATTTTGGTATTTTTTGTATTTTTGGTATATTTTTTTTAAATTTTGGTATTTTTTTTAAATTTTGGTATTTTTTTTAAATTTTGGTATTTTTTAGATTTTTTTTTAAATTTTGGTATTTTTCTTTTAAATTTTGGTATTTTTTTTTTTGGTTTTTTTTAAATTTTGTTTTTTTTTGGTATTTTTAATTATTTTTGGTATTTTTGGTATTTTTTGGTATTTTTTGGTATTTTTTTGTATTTTTGGTATTTTTGGTATTTTTTTTTAAATTTTGGTATTTTTTTCAATTTTGGTATTTATTTTTAAATTTTGGTATTTTTGGTATTTTTTTTAAATTTTGGTTTTTTTTTTTAAATTTTGGTATTTTTTGGTATTTTTTAAATTTTGGTATTTTTTTGGTTTTTTTTTTTAAATTTTGGAATTTTTCTTTTAAATTTTGGTAGTTTTTGTATTGTATTGTTGGTATTTTTTTAAACTTTGTTATTTTTCTTTTAAATTTTGGTATTTTTTTGAATTTTTTGGTATTTTTGGTTTTTTTTTTAAGTTTTGGTATTTTTTGGTATTTTTTGTTTTTTGGTATTTTTGGTTTTTTTTGGTATTTTTCAGTGTAATTTTTTTTTTAATTTTGGTATTTTCTTGGTATTTGTTTTTAAATTTTGGTATTTTTTTTTTAAATTTTGGTATTTTTTATTTTTTTTTGGTTTTTTTTTTAAATTTTGGGGTTTTTTTGGTATTTGTTTTTAAATTTTGGTATTTTTGGTTTTTTTAAGTTTTGGTTTTTTTTTTTAAATTTTGTATTTTTTGTATTTTTTGGTATTTTTTAAATTTTGGGTTTTTTTGGTATTTGTTTTTAAATTTTAGTATTTTTGTATTTTTGTTTTTTTTTTAAATTTTGGTATTTTTTGGTTTTTTTTTAATTTTTAGATTTTCTTTTAAATTTTGGTATTTTTGGTATTTTTGGTATTTTTTTTTTTTTAGATTTTTTTTTTTTTTAATTTTGGTATTTTTTGGTATTTTTGTGGTATTTTTTGGTGTGTTTTTGTATTTTTGGTATTTTTTGTATTTTTGTGGTATTTTTTTTGCTTTTGGTATTTTTGGTTTTTTTGGTATTTTTCGGTGAATTTTTTTTTAAATTTTGGTATTTTTTGGTATTGTTTTTAAATTTTGGTATTTTTTTTAAATTTTGGTATTTTTTTGATATTTTTTGATATTTTTTTAAATTTTGGTATTTTTTTTAAATTTTGGTATTTTTTTTTTTAAATTTTGGTATTTTTTGGTATTTTTCTTTTAAATTTTGGTATTTTTTTGAATTTTTTGGTATTTTTTTTCAATTTTGGAATTTTTCTTTTAAATTTTGGTAGTTTTTGTATTGTATTGTTGGTATTTTTTTTTAAATTTTGGTATTTTTCTTTTAAATTTTGGTATTTTTTGTATTTTTTGGTATATTTTTTAAATTTTGGTATTTTTTAAATTTTGGTATTTTTTTTAAATTTTGGTATTTTTTGGTTTATTTTTTAATTTTAGATTTTCTTTTAAATTTTGGTATTTTTGGTATTTTTTGGTATTTTTTTTAATTTAGATTATTTTTTTTTAAATTTTGGTATTTTTTGGTATTTTGTGGCATTTTTTGGTTTTTTTTCTTTTAAATTTGGGTATTTTTTGGTATTGTTTTTGTATTTTTGGTATTTTTGTATTTTGTGGTATTTTTTGGTACTTTTTGGTATTTTTGGTTTTTTTGGTATTTTTCAGTAATTTTTTTTTTAAATTTTGGTATTTTTGGTATTTTTTTTTTAAATTTTTTATTTTTTAAATTTTGGTATTTTTTGATATTTTTTGATTTTTTTTTTTTAAATTTTGGTTATTTTTTTAAATTTTGGTATTTTTTTTTAAATTTTGGTATTTTTTGGTATTTTTCTTTTAAATTTTGGTATTTTTTGAATTTTTGGTATTTTTTTCAATTTTGGAATTTTTCTTTTAAATTTTGGTAGTTTTTGTATTGTATTGTTGGTATTTTTTTAAATTTTGGTATTTTTCTTTTAAATTTTGGTATTTTTGTATTTTTGGGATATTTTTTTAAATTTTGGTTTATTTTTAAATTTTGGTATTTTTTTTTTAAATTTTGGTATTTTTTGGTATTTTTGGTATTTTTTTTTAATTTTAGATTTTTCTTTTAAATTTTGGTATTTTTTGGTATTTTTTTTTTTTTTTTTAATTTGGGTATTTTTTTTAAATTTTGGTATTTTTTGGTTTTTTTGTGGCATTTTTGGTTTTTTTTCTTTTAAATTTGGGTATTTTTGGTATTGTTTTTGTATTTTTGGTATTTTTGTATTTTTGTGGTATTTTTTTGGTACTTTTTGGTAATTTTTTTGGTTTTTTTTTTGGTATTTTTCGGTAATTTTTTTTAAATTTTGGTATTTTTGGTATTTGTTTTTAAATTTTGGTATTTTTTTAAATTTTGGTATTTTTTTGATATTTTTGATATTTTTTTAAATTTTGGTTATTTTTTTAAATTTTGGTTTTTTTTTTTAAATTTTGGTATTTTTTTGGTTTTTTTTTTTCAATTTTGGTATTTTTTTTAAATTTTGGTATTTTTTGGTATTTTTTTTTAACTTTGGTATTTTTCTTTTAAATTTTGGTATTTTTTGAATTTTTTGGTATTTTTTTCAATTTTGGAATTTTTCTTTTAAATTTTGGTAGTTTTTGTATTGTATTGTTGGTATTTTTTTAAATTTTGGTATTTTTCTTTTAAATTTTGGTATTTTTGTATTTTTTGGTATATTTTTTTTAAATTTTGGTATTTTTTAAATTTTGGTATTTTTTTAAATTTTGGTATTTTTGGATTTTTTTAAATTTTGGTATTTTTCTTTTAAATTTTGGTTTTTTTTTGCATTTTTGGTATTTTTTTTAAATTTTGGGTGTTTTTTTAGTATTGTTGGTATTTTTGGTATTTTTGGTATTTTTGGTATTTTTTTGGTATTTTTTTGTATTTTTTGGTATTTTTGGTATTTTTTTTTTAAATTTTGGTATTTTTTGGTATTTTTTTCAATTTTGGTATTTTTTTAAATTTTGGTATTTTTTTTTGTTATTTTTTAAATTTTGGTTTTTTTTTTAAATTTTGGTATTTTTTTAAATTTTGGTATTTTTTTTTTGGTATTTTTTTTTTTAAATTTTGGTATTTTTTTAAATTTTGTTTTTTTATTTTTTTTTTAATTTTGGTATTTTTCTTTTAAATTTTGGTATTTTTTTTGCATTTTTGGTATTTTTTTAAATTTTGGTGTTTTTTTGGTATTTTTTGGTATTTTTTTTGGTATTTTTGGTATTTATTTGGTATTTTTTTAAATTTTGGTATTTTTGGTATTTTTTTTGTATTTTTGGTATTTTTTTTAAATTTTGGTATTTTTGGTTATTTTTTTCAATTTTGGTATTTTTTTAAATTTTGGTATTTTTTGGTATTTTTTTTTTAAATTTTGGTATTTTTTTTTAAATTTTGGTATTTTTTGGTATTTTTTTTTAAAATTTTGGATTTTTCTTTTAAATTTTGGTAGTTTTTGTATTGTATTGTTGGTATTTTTTTAAATTTTGGTATTTTTCTTTTAAATTTTGGGATTTTTGTTGTATTTTTGGTATATTTTTTTAAATTTTGGTATTTGTTTTTAAATTTTTTTGTATTTTTTTAAATTTTGGTATTTTTTGGATTTTTTTTTTAAATTTTGGTATTTTTCTTTTAAATTTTGGTATTTTTTTGCATTTTTGGTATTTTTTAAATTTTGGTGTTTTTTTGGTATTTTGGTATTTTTTGGTATTTTTTTTTAAATTTTGGTATTTTTGGTATTTTTTTGTATTTTTGGTATTATTTTTGGTATTTTTGGGTATTTTTTTTTTAAATTTTGGTATTTTTTTCAATTTTGGTATTTTTTTTAAATTTTGGTATTTTTTGGTATTTTTTTTTTTTTAAATTTTGGTTTTTTTTAAATTTTGGTATTTTTGGTATTTTTTTAAATTTTGGTATTTTTTGGTATATTTTTTTAAATTTTGTATTTTTTTAAATTTGGTATTTTTTTTTAAATTTTGGTATTTTTGTGGTATTTTTTTGGTATTTTTTTAAATTTTGGTGTTTTTTTTTTATTTTTTTTTTAAATTTTGGTATTTTTTTTTAAATTTTGGTATTTTTTTAAATTGTGGTATTTTTTTGTATTTTTTGATTTTTTTTTTAATTTTGGTTTTTTTGGTATTTTTTTTAAATTTTGGTATTTTTTTTTAAATTTTGGTATTTTTTTTTAAATTTTGGTATTTTTTTTAAATTTTGGTTTTTTTTTTGTATTTTTGATATTTTTTTAAATTTTGGTGTTTTTTGGTATTTTTTTAAATTTTGGTATTTTTTGGTATTTTTTTAAATTTTGGTCCTTTTTTTAAATTTTGGTATTTTTTAAATTTTGAAATTTTTCTTTTAATTTTGTTATTTGTTTTGGTATTGTATTGTTGGTATTTTTTTTAAATTTTGGTTTTTTTTGGTATTTATTTTGGTATTTTTGGTATTTTTTGGTATTTTTTTATATTTCGGTGAGTGAGAGAACTTTGAGCTTATAAAGCACCATCTGTTGGACGGAAATTTTTGCAGCATCTTTGGTAGACTTATAAAAGCGCCATCTGTTGGTCGGTAAGTTTTTACAGCATCTTTGGTAGACTTATAAATGCGCCATCTGTTGGTCGGTAATTATTGGCCGTGCCTGACGAAGGAAAACCGGAGCCAGTCGGAGTGCTGGAGGTATTTTTTTTAAATTTTGGTATTTTTTTAAATTTTGATATTTTTTGGTATTTTTTTAAATTTTGGTATTTTTTTTCAATTTTGGTATTTTTAAATTTTAAATTTTGGTATTTTTTGGTTTTTTTTTTTAAATTTTGGTTTTTTTTTAAATTTTGGTATTTTTGGTATTTTTTTTAAATTTTGGTATTTTTTGGTATATTTTTTTTAAATTTTGGTATTTTTTTTAAATTTGGTATTTTTTTAAATTTTGGTATTTTTGTGGTATTTTTGGTATTTTTTTTTTTTAAATTTTGGTGTTTTTTGGTATTTTTTTAAATTTTGGTATTTTTTGGTATTTTTTTAAATTTTGGTATTTTTTTTAAATTGTGGTATTTTTTTTGTATTTTTTGATTTTTTTTTTAATTTTGGTATATTTTTTGGTTTTTTTTTAAATTTTGGTTTTTTTTTAAATTTTGGTTTTTTTTTTAAATTTTGGTATTTTTTTGTATTTTTGATATTTTTTTTAAATTTTGGTGTTTTTTGGTATTTTTTTTAAATTTTGGTATTTTTGGTATTTTTTTTAAATTTTGGTTTTTTTTTTAAATTTTGGTATTTTTTTAAATTTTGAAATTTTTCTTTTAATTTTTGTTATTTGTTTTGGTATTGTATTGTTGGTATTTTTTTTAAATTTTGGTGTTTTTTTGGTATTTATTTTGGTATTTTTGGTATTTTTTGGTATTTTTTATATTTCGGTGAGTGAGAGAACTTTGAGCTTATAAAGCACCATCTGTTGGACGGAAATTTTTGCAGCATCTTTGGTAGACTTATAAAAGCGCCATCTGTTGGTCGGTAAGTTTTTACAGCATCTTTGGTAGACTTATAAATGCGCCATCTGTTGGTCGGTAATTATTGGCCGTGCCTGACGAAGGAAAACCGGAGCCAGTCGGAGTGCTGGAGGTATTTTTTTTTAATTTTGGTATTTTTTTTAAATTTTGATATTTTTTTGGTATTTTTTTAAATTTTGGTATTTTTTTTTGTATTTTTTGATATTTTTTTTTAATTTTTGGTATTTTTTTGGTATTTTTTTGGTATTTTTTGGTATTTTTTTAAATTTTAGATTTTTCTTTTAAATTTTTGTATTTTTTGGTATTTTTTTTTGGTTTTTTTTTTAATTTAGTATTTTTTTTAATTTTGGTAATTTTTTGGTATTTTTTGTGGCATTTTTCTTTTAAATTTTGGTATTTTTTAGTATTGTTTTTTGTATTTTTGGTATTTTTTGTATTTTTGTGGTATTTTTTTGGTACTTTTTGTTTTTTTTTAAATTTTGGTTTTTTTTTGGTATTTTTTGATTTTTTTTTAAATTTTGGTATTTTTTTGATTTTTTTTTTTTAATTTTGGTATTTTTTGGTATTTTTTGGTATTTTTTTGGTATTTTTTTTAAATTTTAGATTTTTCTTTTAAATTTTGGTATTTTTTTGGTATTTTTTGTGGCATTTTTCTTTTAAATTTTGGTATTTTTTGTGTGTTTTTGTATTTTTGGTATTTTTTGTATTTTTTGTGGTATTTTTTTGGTCCTTTTTGGTATTTGTTTTTAAATTTTGGTATTTTTTTTTTAAATTTTGGTTTTTTTTGATATTTTTGATATTTTTTTTAAATTTTGGTATTTTTTTTTAAATTTTGGTTTTTTTTAAATTTTAATTTTTTTGGTATTTTTCTTTTAAATTTTGGTATTTTTTTGAATTTTTGGTATTTTTTTCAATTTTAGAATTTTTCTTTTAAATTTTGGTAGTTTTTGTATTGTATTGTTGGTATTTTTTTAAATTTTGGTATTTTTCTTTTAAATTTTTAATTATTTTTTGTATTTTTGGTATATTTTTTTAAATTTTGGTATTTTTTTTAAATTTTTATTTTTTTTAAATTTTGGTATTTTTTGGTTTTTTTATTTTTTTTTTTTTTTAATTTTGGATTTTTCTTTTAAATTTTGGTATTTTTGGTATTTTTTTTTTTTTAATTTGGTTTTTTTTTTTTAAATTTTGGTATTTTTTGGTATTTTTGTGGCATTTTTGGTTTTTTTTCTTTTAAATTTGGGTATTTTTTTGGTATTGTTTTTGTATTTTTGGTATTTTTGTATTTTTGTGGTATTTTTGGTACTTTTTGGTATTTTTGTTTTTTTTTTTTTGGTATTTTTCAGTAATTTTTTTAAATTTTGGTATTTTTTGGTATTTGTTTTTAAATTTTAATTTTTTTTTTTAAATTTTGGTATTTTTTGATATTTTTGATATTTTTTTTAAATTTTGGTATTTTTGGTGTTTTTTTTTAAATTTTTTATGTTTTTTTTAAATTTTGGTATTTTTTGGTTTTTTTTCAATTTTGGTGTTTTTTTAAATTTTGGTATTTTTTTGGTTTTTTTTTTAACTTTGGTATTTTTCTTTTAAATTTTGGTATTTTTTTGAATTTTTTGGTATTTTTTTCAATTTTAGATTTTCTTTTAAATTTTGGTAGTTTTTGTATTGTATTGTTGGTATTTTTTTTAAATTTTGGTATTTTTCTTTTAAATTTTGGTATATTTTTGTATTTTTTGGTATATTTTTTTTAAATTTTGGTATTTTTTTTAAATTTTGGTGTTTTTTTTTTAAATTTTGGTATTTTTAGATTTTTTTTAAATTTTGGTATTTTTCTTTTAAATTTTGGTTTTTTTTGCATTTTTGGTATTTTTTTTAAATTTTGGGTTTTTTTTTATTGTTGGGTTTTTTGGTATTTTTTGGTATTTTTTTGGTATTTTTTGGTATTTTTTGTATTTTTTGGTATTTTTTGGTATTTTTTTTTTTAAATTTTGGTATTTTTTTCAATTTTGGTATTTTTTTTAAATTTTGGTATTTTTTGTTATTTTTTTTAAATTTTGGTTTTTTTTTAAATTTTGGTATTTTTCTTTTAAATTTTGGTATTTTTTTTGCATTTTTGGTATTTTTTTAAATTTTGGTTTTTTTTGGTATTTTTGGTATTTTTTTTGGTATTTTTTGGTATTTATTTGGTATTTTTTTTTAAATTTTGGTATTTTTGATTTTTTTTGTATTTTTTGGTTTTTTTTAAATTTTGGTATTTTTTTGTTATTTTTTCAATTTTGGTATTTTTTAAATTTTGGTATTTTTTGGTATTTTTTTTTAAATTTTGGTATTTTTTTTTTAAATTTTGGTATTTTTTGGTATTTTTTTTTTTTAAATTTTAGATTTTTCTTTTAAATTTTGGTAGTTTTTGTATTGTATTGTTGGTATTTTTTTTAAATTTTGGTATTTTTCTTTTAAATTTTGGGATTTTTGTTGTATTTTTGGTATATTTTTTTAAATTTTGGTATTTGTTTTTAAATTTTTTGTATTTTTTTTAAATTTTGGTATTTTTTGGATTTTTTTTTAAATTTTGGTATTTTTCTTTTAAATTTTGGTATTTTTTTTGCATTTTTGGTATTTTTTTTAAATTTTGGTGTTTTTTTGGTATTTTTGGTATTTTTGGTATTTTTTTAAATTTTGTTTTTTTGGTATTTTTTTGTATTTTTGGTATTTTTTTGGTATTTTTTGGTATTTTTTTTAAATTTTGGTATTTTTTTCAATTTTTGGTTTTTTTTTAAATTTTGGTATTTTTTGGTATTTTTTTTTTAAATTTTGGTTTTTTTTTAAATTTTGGTATTTTTTGGTATTTTTTTAAATTTTGGTATTTTTTGGTATATTTTTTAAATTTTGGTTTTTTTTTAAATTTGGTATTTTTTTTAAATTTTGGTATTTTTGTGGTATTTTTGGTATTTTTTTTAAATTTTGGTTTTTTTGTTTTTTTTTTTAAATTTTGGTATTTTTTGGTATTTTTTTTAATTTTGTATTTTTTTTAAATTGTGGTATTTTTTTTTGTATTTTTTGATATTTTTTTTTTTAATTTTGGTATTTTTGTAATTTTTTTTTAATTTTGGTATTTTTTTTAAATTTTGGTATTTTTTTTAAATTTTGGTATTTTTTTTAAATTTTGGTTATTTTTTTGTATTTTTTGATTTTTTTTTAAATTTTGGTTTTTTGGTATTTTTTTTAAATTTTGGTATTTTTTGGTATTTTTTTTAAATTTTGGTATTTTTTTTAAATTTTGGTATTTTTTTAAATTTTTGAAATTTTTCTTTTAATTTTTGTTATTTGTTTTGGTATTGTATTGTTGGTATTTTTTTTTAAATTTTGGTGTTTTTTTTGGTATTTATTTTGGTATTTTTTGGTATTTTTTTGGTATTTTTTTATATTTCGGTGAGTGAGAGAACTTTGAGCTTATAAAGCACCATCTGTTGGACGGAAATTTTTGCAGCATCTTTGGTAGACTTATAAAAGCGCCATCTGTTGGTCGGTAAGTTTTTACAGCATCTTTGGTAGACTTATAAATGCGCCATCTGTTGGTCGGTAATTATTGGCCGTGCCTGACGAAGGAAAACCGGAGCCAGTCGGAGTGCTGGAGGTATTTTTTTAAATTTTGGTATTTTTTTTTAAATTTTGATTTTTTTTTGGTATTTTTTTTAAATTTTGGTATTTTTTTTTGTATTTTTTAAATTTTTTTTTAATTTTGGTATTTTTGGTATTTTTTGGTATTTTTTGGTATTTTTTTAAATTTTAGATTTTTCTTTTAAATTTTGTATTTTTTGGTATTTTTGGTATTTTTTTTTTTTTAATTTGTATTTTTTTTTTTAAATTTTGGTGAATTTTGGTATTTTTTGTGGCATTTTTCTTTTAAATTTTGGTATTTTTAGTATTGTTTTTGTATTTTTTGGTATTTTTTGTATTTTTGTGGTATTTTTTTGGTGCTTTTTGGTATTTTTTTTAAATTTTGGTATTTTTTTTGGTATTTTTTTGATATTTTTTTTTAAATTTTGGTATTTTTTTGATATTTTTTTTTTATTTTGGTATTTTTTGGTATTTTTTTGGTATTTTTTTTTGATTTTTTTTAAATTTTTAGATTTTTCTTTTAAATTTTGGTATTTTTTTTGGTATTTTTTAATTTTTTTTTTTTTTAATTTGGTATTTTTTTTTTTAAATTTTGTAATTTTTGGTATTTTTGTGGCATTTTTTCTTTTAAATTTTGGTATTTTTTTGGTGTGTTTTTGTATTTTTGGGTTTTTTTGTATTTTTGTGGTTTTTTTGGTACTTTTTGGTATTTTTTTTAAATTTTGTATTTTTTTTTTTTTTTTTTTTGATTTTTTTTTAATTTTGGTATTTTTTTGGGTTTTTTTTAAATTTTGGGTTTTTTTTAAATTTTGGTATTTTTTAGATTTTTGTTTTAAATTTTGGTATTTTTTTTTAAATTTTGGTTTTTTTTTGTATTTTTGATATTTTTTTAAATTTTGTTATTTGTTTTGGTATTGTATTGTTGGTATTTTATTTTTAAATTTTGGTATTTTTCTTTTAAATTTTGGTATTTTTTTGTATTTTTGGTATTTTTTTTTAAATTTTGGTATTTTTTTTTAAATTTTGGAATTTTTTGATATTTTTTGGTATTTTTTGGTAGTTTTTTGGTATTTGTTTGGTATTTTTTTAAATTTTGGTTTTTTTGGTATTTTTGGTATTTTTGGTTTTTTTTTGGTATTTTTTGGTATTTTTTTTAAATTTTGGTTTTTTTTTGTATTTTTTGGTATTTTTGGTATTTTTGGTATTTTTTTTAAATTTTGGTATTTTTTGGTATTTTTTTGTATTTTTTGGTATTTTTTGGTATTTTTTGGTATTTTTTTTAAATTTTGGTTTTTTTTTTTTTTAAATTTTGGTATTTTTTTATATTTTTTTTTAAATTTTAGATTTTTCTTTTAAATTTTGGTATTTTTTGGTATTTTTTGGTATTTTTTGGTTTTTTTTTTTTTTTTAATTTATATTTTTTTTAAATTTTGGTATTTTTTGGTATTTTTGTGGCATTTTTTGGTTTTTTTTCTTTTAAATTTAGGTATTTTTTTGGTATTGTTTTTTGTATTTTTAATTTTTTTTGTATTTTGTGGTATTTTTTGGTACTTTTTGGTATTTTTTTAAATTTTGGTATTTTTTTTGGTATTTTTAATTTTTTTTTTAATTTGGTAAGTTTTTTTTTTTAAATTTTGGTATTTTTTTGGTATTTTTTTGGTATTTTTTTTAAATTTTGGTGTTTTTTGGTATTTTTATACCCTTGCAGAGGGTATTATAATTTTGTCCAAAAGTGTGCAACGCAGTGAAGGAGACATCTCCGACCCTATAAAGTATATATATTCTTGATCAGGATCACCTCCTGAGTTGATATGAGCATGTCCGTCTGTCCGACTGTCCGTCTGTCCGTCTGTCCGTCTGTCTGTCCGTCTGTCTGTCCGTCTGTCTGTCCGTCTGTCTGTCTGTTTCTACGCGAACTAGTCTCTCAGTTTTGAAGCTATCGTCTTGAAACTTTGCACACACCCTTCTTTCTTTTGCACGCAGTATATAAGTCGGAACGGCCCGGATCGGCCGACTATATCCTATAGCTGCCATATAACGGATTGATCGGAAATGGTATAACTTTGGTGTTTTTAGAGTTAGAGAGTTCAAATTTTACAGGAAAGCTATTTTTGGCAAAACATTACGACATGCCAAATTTCATAAGGATCGGCCGACTATATCTTATAGCTGCCATATAACTGAACGATCGAAAATGACCCAACTTTCGTGTTTTTGAAGATAGAAAGCTGAAACTTAATACAGATTATATTTTTGGCCAGTTGATCCATCCTACCGAATTTCAATAGGATCGGCCGACTATATCCTATAGCTGCCATATAACTGAACGATCGGAAATGACCCAACTTTCGTGTTTTTGAAGATAGAAGTTTGGGACATTTTTTTAGATTTTTTATTTTAGTTAATTGGTTTTATTATGATGTAATCATAAGGATCGGCCAACTATATCCGATGTTTGCGATATATATCCGGTTTTAGCTGCAAGGGTATATCAACTTCGGCTCCGCCCGAAGTTAGCTTTCCTTTCTTGTTTTTTTAAATTTTGGTATTTTTTTGGTATTTTTTTTTAAATTTTGGTATTTTTTTTTAAATTGTGGTATTTTTTTTGTATTTTTGGTGAATTTTTTTTTTAATTTTGGTATTTTTTGGTATTTTTTTTTAAATTTTGGTATTTTTTTTAAATTTTGGTATTTTTTTTAAATTTTGGTATTATTTTGGTATTTTTTTTTTAAATTTTTTTTTTTTTTTTAATTTTGGTATTTTTTGGTATTTTTTTTTAAATTTTAGAATTTTTCTTTTAAATTTTGGTATTTTTGGTTTTTTTTTAATTTGGGTTTTTTTTTTTAAATTTTGGCATTTTTTTTTTTTTCTTTTAAATTTGGTATTTTTTTGGTATTGTTTTTTGTATTTTTGGTATTTTTGTATTTTTGTGGTGTTTTTTGGTACTTTTTGGTATTTTTTTTTAAATTTTGGTATTTTTTTTTGGTGTTTTTTTGGTATTTTTTTTTAAATTTGGTATTTTTTTTTAAATTTTTGGTTTTTTTGGTATTTTTTTTTTAAATTTTGGTATTTTTTTTAAATTGTGGTATTTTTTTTTTGTATTTTTTGATATTTTTTTTTTTAATTTTGGTATTTTTTGGTATTTTTTTTAAATTTTGGTATTTTTTTTTAAATTTTGGTATTTTTTTTTAAATTTTGGTATTTTTTTTTAAATTTTGGTATTTTTTTTTAAATTTTGGTATTTTTATTTTGTATTTTTTGATATTTTTTTTTTTAAATTTTGGTGTTTTTTTATTTTTTTTTAAATTTTGGTATTTTTTGGTGTTTTTTTAAATTTTGGTTTTTTTTTTTTAAATTTTGGTATTTTTTTTTTAAATTTTGAAATTTTTCTTTTAATTTTTGTTATTTGTTTTGGTATTGTATTGTTGGTATTTTTTTTTAAATTTTGGTGTTTTTTTTGGTATTTTTTTGGTATTTTTTGGTATTTTTTTGGTTTTTTTTATATTTCGGTGAGTGAGAGAACTTTGAGCTTATAAAGCACCATCTGTTGGACGGAAATTTTTGCAGCATCTTTGGTAGACTTATAAAAGCGCCATCTGTTGGTCGGTAAGTTTTTACAGCATCTTTGGTAGACTTATAAATGCGCCATCTGTTGGTCGGTAAATATTGGCCGTGCCTGACGAAGGAAAACCGGAGCCAGTCGGAGTGCTGGAGGTATTTTTTTAAATTTTGGTATTTTTTTTAAATTTTGGTATTTTTTTTGGTATTTTTTTTAAATTTTGGTATTTTTTTTTGTATTTTTTTGATATTTTTTTTTAATTTTGGTATTTTTGGTATTTTTTTTGGTATTTTTTGGTATTTTTTTTAAATTTTGAATTTTTCTTTTAAATTTTGGTATTTTTTTTGGTTTTTTGGTATTTTTTTTTTTTTAATTTAGTTTTTTTTTAAATTTTGGTAATTTTTGGTATTTTTTGTGGCATTTTTTCTTTTAAATTTTGGTATTTTTTTGGTATTGTTTTTGTATTTTTGGTTTTTTTGTATTTTTGTGGTATTTTTTTTGGTACTTTTTGGTATTTTTTTTTAAATTTTGGTATTTTTTTGGTTTATTTTTGATATTTTTATACCCTTGCAGAGGGTATTATAATTTTGGTCAAAAGTGTGCAACGCAGTGAAGGAGACATCTCCGACCCTATAAAGTATATATATTCTTGATCAGGATCACCTCCTGAGTTGATATGAGCATGTCCGTCTGTCCGTCTGTCCGTCTGTCCGTCTGTCTGTCTGTTTCTACGCGAACTAGTCTCTCAGTTTTAAAGCTATCGACTTGAAACTTTGCACACACCCTTCTTTCCTTTGCACGCAGTATATAAGTCGGAACGGCCCGGATCGGCCGACTATATCCTATAGCTGCCATATAACTGATTGATCGGAAATGGTATAACTTCGGTGTTTTTAGAGTTAGAGAGTTCAAATTTTACACGAGCGCTATTTTTGGCAAAATAATACGACGTGTCAAATTTCGTAAGGATCGGCCGACTATATCCTATAGCTGTCATATAACTGAACGATCGGAAATGACCCAACTTTCGTGTTTTTAAAGATAGAAAGCTGGAACTTGGTACAGATTATATTCTTGGTCAGTTAATCCGATCTACCAAATTTCATAACGATCGGCCGACTATATCTTATAGCTGCCATATAACTGAACGATCGGAAATGGTTTTTGGTAGAAATATCAACTTTCGTATTTTTGAAGATAGAAGTTTGGGACTTTTTTTAGATTTTGTATTGTAATAAATTGGATTATATATTCCTATTCCCATAAGGATCGGCCAACTATATCCGATGTTTGCGATATATATCCGGTTTTAACTGCAAGGGTATATAAACTTCGGCTCCGCCCGAAGTTAGCTTTTCTTTCTTGTTTTTTTAAATTTTGGTTTTTTTTGATATTTTTTTTTAATTTTGGTATTTTTTGGTATTTTTTTGGTATTTTTGGTTTTTTTTAAATTTTAGATTTTTCTTTTAAATTTTGGTATTTTTTGGTATTTTTTGGTATTTTTTTTAAATTTTGGTTATTTTTGGTATTTTTGTGGCATTTTTTCTTTTAAATTTTGGTATTTTTTTGGTATTGTTTTTGTATTTTTGGTATTTTTTGTATTTTTGTGGTATTTTTTTGACTTTTTGGTATTTTTTTTAAATTTTGGTATTTTTTTTTGGTTTTTTTGATATTTTTTAAATTTTGGTATTTTTTTTGGTTTTTTTTTTTAAATTTTGGTATTTTTTTTAAATTTTGGTATTTTTTAGATTTTTTTAAATTTTGGTATTTTTTTTTTAAATTTTGGTATTTTTTTTGTATTTTTTTGATATTTTTCTTTTAAATTTTGGTGTTTTTGGTTATTTTTTTTAAATTTTGGTATTTTTGGTATTTTTTTTAAATTTTGGTATTTTTTTTAAATTTTGGTATTTTTTTAAATTTTGAAATTTTTCTTTTAAATTTTGTTATTTGTTTTGGTGTGTATTGTTGGTATTTTTTTTTTAATTTTGGTATTTTTCTTTTAAATTTTGGTATTTTTTTGTATTTTTTGGTTTTTTTTTTAAATTTTGGTATTTTTTAAATTTTAGATTTTTTGATATTTTTTGGTATTTTTGGTAGTTTTTTGGTATTTGTTTGGTATTTTTTTTAAATTTTGGTGTTTTTTTGTATTTTTGGTATTTTTTGGGTTTTTTTTTGGTATTTTTTGGTATTTTTTTAAATTTTGGTTTTATTTTTGTATTTTTGGTATTTTTTGGTATTTTTGGTGTATTTTTTAAATTTTGGTGTTTTTTTTTTTGGTATTTTTTGGTATTTTTTTAAATTTTGGTATTTTTTTGGTTTTTTTTTGTATTTTTTGGTATTTTTTGGTGTTTTTTGGTTTTTTTTTTTAAATTTTGGTATTTTTTTTAAATTTTAGTATTTTTGTGGTATTTTTTTGGTTTTTTTTAAATTTTTGGTGTTTTTGGTATTTTTTTTTTTTTTTAATTTTGGTATTTTTGGTATTTTTTTTAAATTTTTGGTATTTTTATTTTTTGGTATTTTTTTAAATTTTGGTTTTTTTGGTTATTTTTTTTAATTTTGGTATTTTTTTGGTTTTTTTTTAAATTTTGGTATTTTTTTTTAAATTTTGGTATTTTTTTAAAGTTTGGTATTTTTTTGGTATTTTGGTATTTTTTGGTATTTTTTTTTGGTATTTCAAAATATTTTTTGGTATTTTTTTTAATTTTGGTATTTTTTTTTTAAATTTTGGTATTTTTTTAAAGTTTGGTATTTTTTTTTTAAATTTTGGTATTTTTTTTTAAATTTGGTTTTTTTTGGTATTTTGGTATTTTTGGTATTTTTTGGTATTTTTTGGTATTTATTTTTTAAATTTTGTTTTTTTTTAATTTTGGTATTTTTTTAAATTTGGTTTTTTTGGTATTTTTTTGGTATTTTTTGGTTTTTTTTTGGTATTTCAAAATATTTTTTGGTATTTTTTTTAATTTTGGTATTTTTTTTTTTAAATTTTGGTATTTTTTTTAAAGTTTGGTATTTTTTTTGGTATTTTTTTGATATTTTTTGTTATTTTTTTTGGTATTTTCTTGCTATTTTTTTGGTATTGTTTGGTATTTATTTGGTATTTTTTGGTATTTTTTTTTATATTTCGGTGAGTGAGAGAACTTTGAGCTTATAAAGCACCATCTGTTGGACGGAAATTTTGCAGCATCTTTGGTAGACTTATAAAAGCGCCATCTGTTGGTCGGTAAGTTTTTACAGCATCTTTGGTAGACTTATAAATGCGCCATCTGTTGGTCGGTAATTATTGGCCGTGCCTGACGAAGGAAAACCGGAGCCAGTCGGAGTGCTGGAGGTATTTTTTTTAAATTTTGGTATTTTTTGGTATTTTTTTTTAAATTTTGGTATTTTTTTGGTATTTTTTTAAATTTTGGTTTTTTTTGTATTTTTTGATATTTTTTTTTTAAATTTTGGTATTTTTTTGGTATTTTTTTTTAAATTTTGGTTTTTTTTAAATTGTGGTTTTTTTTTTGTATTTTTGATGATTTTTTTTTAATTTTGGTATTTTTTGGTATTTTTTTGGTATATTTTTGGTATTTTTTTTAAATTTTGGAATTTTTCTTTTAAATTTTGGTATTTTTTGGTATTTTTGGTATTTTTTTTTTTTTTAATTAGGTATTTTTTTTTTTAAATTTTGGTAATTTTTGGTATTTTTTGTGGCATTTTTTCTTTTAAATTTTGGTATTTTTTGGTGTTATTGTTTTTTGTATTTTTTGGTATTTTTTGTATTTTTGTGGTATTTTTTTTGGTACTTTTTGTATTTTTTTTTGAAATTTTGGTATTTTTTTTGTATTTTTTTGATATTTTTTTTTTAATTTTGGTATTTTTTTTAAATTTTGTGTTTTTTTTAAATTTTGGTATTTTTTTGATATTTTTTTTAAATTTTGGTGTTTTTTGGTTTATTTTTTTTAAATTTTGATTTTTTTTAAATTTTGGTATTTTTTTTTTTTAAATTTTGAAATTTTTCTTTTAAATTTTGTTATTTGTTTTGGTATTGTATTGTTGGTTTTTTTTTTAAATTTTGGTATTTTTCTTTTAAATTTTGGTATTTTTTTGTATTTTTTGGTATTTTTTTTTTTTTAAATTTTGGTATTTTTTTTAAATTTTGGTATTTTTTTGATATTTTTTTGGTATTTTTTGGTAGTTTTTATACCCTTGCAGAGGGTATTATAATTTTGTCCAAAAGTGTGCAACGCAGTGAAGGAAACATCTCCGACCCCATAAAGTATATATATTCTTGATCAGGATCACCTCCTGAGTTGATATGAGCATGTCCGTCTGTCCGTCTGTCCGTCTGTCTGTTTCTACGCAAACTAGTCTCTCAGTTTTAAAGCTATCGTCTTGAAACTTTGCACACACCCTTCTTTCTTTTGCACGCAGTATATAAGTCGGAACGGCCCGGATCGGCCGACTATATCCTATAGCTGCCATATAACTGATTGATCGGAAATAGTATAACTTTGACGTTTTTAAAGTTAGAGAGTTCAAATTTGACATGAGAGCATTTTTTGGCAAAACATTACGACATGCCAAATTTCATAAGGATCGGCCGACTATATCCTATAGCTGCCATATAACTGAACGATCGGAAATGACCCAACTTTCGTGTTTTTGAAGATAGAAAGGTGGAATTTAGTACAGATTCTATTTTTGGTCAGTTGATCCAACCTACTAAATTTTATAAGGATCGGCTGACTATATCCTATAGCTGCCATATAACTGAACGATCGGAAATTACCCAACTTTTGTGTTTTTGAAGATAGAAGTTTGGGATATTTTTAGGTTTGGTTTTTGTATTATATTAAATTGGGTTATGTTATCATATTTTCATAAGGATCGGCCAACTATATCCGATGTTTGCGATATATAAACGGTTTTAACTGCAAGGGTATATAAACTTCGGCTCCGCCCGAAGTTAGCTTTCCTTTCTTGTTTTGGTATTTTTGGTTTTTTTTTTAATTTTGGTATTTTTTGGAATTTTTTTTTTTAAATTTTGGTATTTTTCTTTTAAAGTTTGGTATTTTTTTTGCATTTTTTGCATTTTTTTAAATTTTGGTGTTTTTTTTGGTATTTTTTATTTTTTTGGTATTTTTTTTGGTATTTTTTGGTATTTTTTTTAAATTTTGGTATTTTTTTTGGTATTTTTTTTAAATTTTATTTTTGTTATTTTTTTTTGGTATTTTCTTGCTATTTTTTTTGGTATTGTTTGGTATTTATTTGGTATTTTTTTTATATTTCGGTGAGTGAGAGAACTTTGAGCTTATAAAGCACCATCTGTTGGACGGAAATTTTTGCAGCATCTTTGGTAGACTTATAAAAGCGCCATCTGTTGGTCGGTAATTTTTTACAGCATCTTTGGTAGACTTATAAAAGCGCCATCTGTTGGTCGGTAATTATTGGCCGTGCCTGACGAAGGAAAACCAGACCAGTCGGAGTGCTGGACGTATTTTTTTTTAATTTTGGTATTTTTTGGTTTTTTTTTTAAATTTTGGTATTTTTTTAAATTTTGGTGTTTTTGGTATTTTTTTTAAATTTTGGTATTTTTTGGTATTTTTTTTTAAATTTTGGTGTTTTTTTGGTATTTTTTTTAAATTTTGGTATTTTTTGGTTTTTTTTTTAAATTTTGGCATTTTTTTGGTATTTTTTTTAAATTTTGGTATTTTTATATATACTTAATATAATATATATATAATATATATACTTATATAATATATTTAACTATATCCGATGTTTGCGATATATAAACGGTTTTAACTGCAAGGGTATATAAACTTCGGCTCCGCCCGAAGTTAGCTTTCCTTTCTTGTTTTGGTATTTTTGGTTTTTTTTTTAATTTTGGTATTTTTTGAGATTTTTTTTAAATTTTGGTATTTTTCTTTTAAATTTTGGTATTTTTTTGCATTTTTGGTATTTTTTTAAATTTTGGTGTTTTTTTGGTATTTTTGGTTTTTTTTGGTATTTTTTTGGTATTTTTTTGGTATTTTTTTTAAATTTTGGTATTTTTTTTGGTATTTTTTTTAATTTTTATTTTTTTTTTATTTTTTTTTGGTATTTTCTTGCTATTTTTTTGGTATTGTTTGGTATTTATTTGGTATTTTTTTTTATATTTCGGTGAGTGAGAGAACTTTGAGCTTATAAAGCACCATCTGTTGGACGGAAATTTTTGCAGCATCTTTGGTAGACTTATAAAAGCGCCATCTGTTGGTCGGTAATTTTTACAGCATCTTTGGTAGACTTATAAAAGCGCCATCTGTTGGTCGGTAATTATTGGCCGTGCCTGACAGAAGGAAAACCGGAGCCAGTCGGAGTGCTGGACGTTTTTTTTTAATTTTGGTATTTTTGGTATTTTTTTTTAAATTTTGGTATTTTTTTTTAAATTTTGGTATTTTTGTGGTATTTTTTGGTATTTTTTTAAATTTTGGTGTTTTTTGGTATTTTTTTTAAATTTTGGTATTTTTTGGTATTTTTTTTAATTTTGGTGTTTTTTGGTATTTTTTTTAAATTTTGGTATTTTTTGGTATTTTTTTAAATTTTGGCATTTTTTGGTATTTTTTTAAATTTTGGTATTTTTTTTAAATTTTGTTTTTTTTTAAATTTTGGTATTTTTTTGTATTTTTTGATATTTTTTTAAATTTTTGTTTTTTTTTTTTAAATTTTGGTATTTTTTGGTATTGTTTTTTAATTTTGGTATTTTTTTTGGTATTTTTTGATATTTTTTTTAAATTTTGGTATTTTTTTGGTATTTTTTTTTACATTTTGGTTTTTTTTTAATTGTGGTATTTTTTTTTAAATTTTGGTATTTTTTTGTATTTTTTGATATTTTTTTTAAATTTTGGTATTTTTTTAAATTTTTGGTATTATTTTGTATTTTTTTTTTAATTTTTGGTTTTTTTTGGTATTTTTGATTTTTTTTTAAATTTTGGTTATTTTTTTTAAATTTTGGTATTTTTTTAAATTGTGGTATTTTTTTTTGTATTTTTTGATTTTTTTTTTTAATTTTGGTATTTTTTTTGGTTTTTTTTAAATTTTGGTATTTTTTTTAAATTTTGTTTTTTTTAAATTTTGGTATTTTTTTAAATTTTGGTATTTTTTTTGTATTTTTTGATATTTTTTTTAATTTTGGTGTTTTTGGTATTTTTTTTAAATTTTGGTATTTTTTTGGTATTTTTTTAAATTTTGGTATTTTTTTTTTAAATTTTGGTATTTTTTTTAAATTTTGAAATTTTTCTTTTAATTTTGTTATTTGTTTTGGTATTGTATTGTTGGTATTTTTTTAAATTTTGGTGTTTTTTTGGTATTTTTTGGTATTTTTGGTATTTTTGGTATTTTTTTATATTTCGGTGAGTGAGAGAACTTTGAGCTTATAAAGCACCATCTGTTGGACGGAAATTTTTGCAGCATCTTTGGTAGACTTATAAAAGCGCCATCTGTTGGTCGGTAAGTTTTTACAGCATCTTTGGTAGACTTATAAATGCGCCATCTGTTGGTCGGTAATTATTGGCCGTGCCTGACGAAGGAAAACCGGAGCCAGTCGGAGTGCTGGAGGTATTTTTTTAAATTTTGGTATTTTTTTTTAAATTTTGGTATTTTTTTTAAATTTTGGTATTTTTGGTATTTTTTTAAATTTTGGTATTTTTTTTTGTATTTTTTGATATTTTTTTTTAATTTTGGTATTTTTGGTTTTTTTTGGTATTTTTTGGTTTTTTTTTAAATTTTAGATTTTTCTTTTAAATTTTGGTATTTTTTTTGGTATTTTTGGTTTTTTTTTTTTAATTTAGTATTTTTTTTTTTAAATTTTAATTGATTTTTGGTATTTTTGTGGCATTTTTCTTTTAAATTTTGGTATTTTTTGTATTGTTTTTGTGTTTTTTGGTATTTTTTTGTATTTTTGTGGTATTTTTTGGTACTTTTTATTTTTTTTTTAAATTTTGGTATTTTTTTGGTATTTTTTGATATTTTTTTAAATTTTGGTTATTTTTTTAAATTTTGGTTTTTTTTTGTATTTTTTGATATTTTTTTTTAATTTTGGTATTTTTTTGGTATTTTTTGGTATATTTTTTTAAATTTTAGATTTTTCTTTTAAATTTTGGTATTTTTTGGTTGTTTTTGGTATTTTTTTTTTTTTTAATTTTTTTTTTTAAATTTTGGTGAATTTTGGTATTTTTGTGGCATTTTCTTTTTAAATTTTGTTGTTTTTTGGTGTGTTTTTGTATTTTTGGTATTTTTTGTATTTTTGTGGTATTTTTTGGTGCTTTTTGGTATTTTTTTTTAAATTTTGGTTATTTTTTTGGTATTTTTTGATATTTTTTTAAATTTTGGTATTTTTTGGTATTTTTTTTAAATTTTTTGGTTTTTTTTAAATTTTGGTATTTTTGGTATTTTTTTTTTTTAATTTTGGTTTTTTTTTAAATTTTGGTATTTTTTTTGTATTTTTTTGATTTTTTTTTTTAATTTTGTGTTTTTTTGGTATTTTTTTAAATTTTGGTATTTTTGGTATTTTTTAAATTTTGGTATTTTTTTTAAATTTTGGTATTTTTTTAAATTTTGAAATTTTCTTTTTAAATTTTGTTATTTGTTTTGGTATTGTATTGTTGGTTTTTTTTTTAAATTTTGGTATTTTTCTTTTAAATTTTGGTATTTGTTTTGTATTTTTTGTTTTTTTTTAAATTTTGGTTTTTTTTAAATTTTGGATTTTTTTGATATTTTTGGTATTTTTTTGGTAGTTTTTTGGTATTTGTTTGGTTATTTTTTAAATTTTGGTGTTTTTTTGGTATTTTGGTATTTTTTGGTTTTTTTTGGTATTTTTTGGTATTTTTTGGTATTTTTTGGTATTTTTTTAAATTTTGGTATTTTTTTAAATTTTGGTATTTTTTTTAAATTTTTTTTTTTTTTGCATTTTTGATATTTTTTTTAAATTTTGGTGTTTTTGGTATTTTTTTAAATTTTGGCTTTTTTTGTTGGTATTTTTTTAAATTTTGGTATTTTTTTTAAATTTTGGTATTTTTTTTTAAATTTTGAAATTTTTCTTTTAAATTTTGTTATTTGTTTTGGTATTGTATTGTTGGTATTTTTTTTTAAATTTTGGTGTTTTTTCTTTTAAATTTTGGTATTTTTTGTATTTTTGGTATTTTTTTTTAAATTTTGGTATTTTTTTTAAATTTTGGATTTTTTGATATTTTTGGTATTTTTTGGTAGTTTTTTGGTATTTGTTTGGTATTTTTTTAAATTTTGGTGTTTTTTGGTATTTTTGGTATTTTTTGGTTTTTTTTTGGTATTTTTGGTATTTTTTGGTATTTTTTTAAATTTTGGTATTTTTGGTATTTTTTGTATTTTTTTGGTATTTTTGGTATTTTTTTATTTTTTTTTAAATTTTGGTATTTTTTTTAAATTTTGGTATTTTTTTTAAATTTTGATATTTTTTTTTTTTTTTAAATTTTGGTTTTTTTTTAAATTTTGGTATTTGTTTGGTATTTTTTTAAATTTTGGTATTTTTTTAAATTTTGGAATTTTTCTTTTAAATTTTGGTAGTTTTTGTATTGTATTGTTGGTATTTTTTTTTAAATTTTGGTATTTTTCTTTTAAATTTTGGTATTTTTTGTATTTTATGGTATATTTTTTTTAAATTTTGGTATTTTTTTAAATTTTGGTATTTTTTTTTTTTTTAAATTTTGGTATTTTTCTTTTAAATTTTGGTATTTTTTTGTATTTTTGGTATTTTTTTAAATTTTGGTATTTTTTAAATTTTGGATTTTTTGATATTTTTGGTATTTTTTTGGTAGTTTTTTGGTATTTGTTTTGGTTTTTTTTTAAATTTTGGTGTTTTTGGTATTTTTGGTATTTTTTGGTATTTTTTGGTATTTTTTTAAATTTTGGTATTTTTTTTGTATTTTTGGTATTTTTTGGTATTTTTGGTGTTTTTTTTAAATTTTGGTATTTTTGGTATTTTTTTGTATTTTTTGGTTATTTTTGGTGTTTTTTGGTATTTTTTTTAAATTTTGGTATTTTTTGATTTTTTCAATTTTGGTATTTTTTTAAATTTTGGTATTTTTTGGTATTTTTTTTTTAAATTTTGGTTTTTTTTTTTTAATTTTGGTATTTGTTTGGTTTTTTTTAAATTTTGGTATTTTTTTTTGGTATTTTTTTTTAAATTTTGGTATTTTTTTAAATTTTTGGTATTTTTTTTTTTTTTTTAATTTTGGTATTTTTTTTAAATTTTGGTATTATTTTTTGTATTTTTTGATATTTTTTTTTTTAAATTTTGGTTTTTTTTTGGTATTTTTTTAAATTTTGGTATTTTTTTGGTATTTTTTAAATTTTGGTATTTTTTTAAATTTTGGTATTTTTTTTAAATTTTGAAATTTTTCTTTTAAATTTTGTTATTTGTTTTGGTATTGTATTGTTGGTATTTTTTTTTTAAATTTTGGTATTTTTTCTTTTAAATTTTGGTTTATTTGTTTTGTATTTTTGGTATTTTTTTTTAAATTTTGGTTTTTTTTAAATTTTGGATTTTTTGATATTTTTTGTATTTTTTGGTAGTTTTTTGGTATTTGTTTGGTATTTTTTTAAATTTTGGTGTTTTTTTGGTATTTTGGTATTTTTTGTTTTTTTTTTGGTATTTTTGGTATTTTTGGTATTTTTGGTATTTTTTTAAATTTTGGTATTTTTTTAAATTTTGGTATTTTTTTTTTAAATTTTGTTTTTTTTTGCATTTTTGATATTTTTTTTAAATTTTGGTGTTTTTTGGTATTTTTTTTAAATTTTGGCTTTTTTGTTGGTTTTTTTTTAAATTTTGGTATTTTTTTAAATTTTGGTTTTTTTTTAAATTTTGAAATTTTTCTTTTAAATTTTGTTATTTGTTTTGGTATTGTATTGTTGGTATTTTTTTTAAATTTTGGTATTTTTCTTTTAAATTTTAGTTATTTTTGTATTTTTGGTATTTTTTTAAATTTTGGTTTTTTTTTAAATTTTGGATTTTTTGATATTTTTGGTATTTTTGGTAGTTTTTTGGTATTTGTTTGGTTTTTTTTTAAATTTTGGTGTTTTTTGGTATTTTGGTATTTTTGGTTTTTTTGGTATTTTTTGGTATTTTTTGGTTTTTTTTTAAATTTTGGTATTTTTTGGTTTTTTTTTTGTATTTTTTGGTATTTTTTGGTATTTTTGGTTTTTTTTTTAAATTTTGGTATTTTTTTTAAATTTTGTGTTTTTTTTTTAAATTTTGATATTTTTTGGTATTTTTTTTTTTAAATTTTGGTTTTTTTTAAATTTTAAATTTTGGTATTTGTTTGGTATTTTTTTAAATTTTGGTATTTTTTTAAATTTTAGATTTTTCTTTTAAATTTTGGTAGTTTTTGTATTGTATTGTTGGTATTTTTTTTAAATTTTGGTATTTTTCTTTTAAATTTTGGTATTTTTTGTATTTTATGGTATATTTTTTTAAATTTTTTTTTTTTTTTAAATTTTGGTATTTTTTAGATTTTTTTTTAAATTTTGGTATTTTTCTTTTTAAATTTTGTAATTTTTTGTATTTTTGGTTTATTTTTTTAAATTTTGGTATTTTTTTTAAATTTTAGATTTTTTGATATTTTTGGTATTTTTTTGGTAGTTTTTGGTATTTGTTTGGTATTTTTTTAAATTTTGGTGTTTTTTTTTGGTATTTTGGTATTTTTTGGTATTTTTGGTATTTTTTTTAAATTTTGGTATTTTTTTTGTATTTTTTGGTATTTTTTGGTATTTTTAAGTTTTTTTTAAATTTTGATTTTTTTGGTTTTTTTTTGTATTTTTTGGTATTTTTGGTATTTTTGGTATTTTTTTTTAAATTTTGGTATTTTTTGGTATTTTTTTTCAATTTTGGTATTTTTTTAAATTTTGGTATTTTTGGTATTTTTTTTTTAAATTTTGGTTTTTTTTTAAATTTTGGTATTTGTTTGGTTTTTTTTTTTAAATTTTGGTATTTTTTTTGGTATTTTTTTAAATTTTGGTATTTTTTTGGTATTTTTTGATATTTTTTTTAATTTTGGTATTTTTTTTAAATTTTGGTTATTTTTTAAATTTTGGTATTTTTTTGATTATTTTTTTAAATTTTGGTGTTTTTTTGGTATTTTTTTTAAATTTTGGTATTTTTTTTAAATTTTGGTATTTTTTTTTAAATTTTGGTATTTTTTTTAAATTTTGAAATTTTTCTTTTAAATTTTGTTATTTGTTTTGGTATTGTATTGTTGGTATTTTTTTTAAATTTTGGTATTTTTCTTTTAAATTTTGGTATTTTTTTGTATTTTTTGGTATTTTTTTTAAATTTTGGTATTTTTTTAAATTTTGGTATTTTTTGATATTTTTGGTATTTTTTGGTGGTTTTTTTGGTATTTTTGGTTTTTTTTTTAATTTTGGTATTTTTTGGAATTTTTTTAAATTTTGGTATTTTTCTTTTAAATTTTGGTATTTTTTGCATTTTGGTATTTTTTAAATTTTGGTGTTTTTTTTGGTATTTTTTGGTATTTTTGGTATTTTTTTGGTATTTTTGTGTTTTTTTAAATTTTGGTATTTTTTTGGTATTTTTTTAAATTTTATTTTTGTTATTTTTTTTGGTATTTTCTTGCTATTTTTTTGGTATTGTTTGGTATTTATTTGGTATTTTTTTTTTATATTTCGGTGAGTGAGAGAACTTTGAGCTTATAAAGCACCATCTGTTGGACGGAAATTTTGCAGCATCTTTGGTAGACTTATAAAAGCGCCATCTGTTGGTCGGTAATTTTTACAGCATCTTTGGTAGACTTATAAAAGCGCCATCTGTTGGTCGGTAATTATTGGCCGTGCCTGACGAAGGAAAACCGGAGCCAGTCGAGTGCTGGAGGTATTTTTTTAATTTTGGTATTTTTGGTATTTTTTTTAAATTTTGGTATTTTTTTTAAATTTTGGTATTTTTGTGGTATTTTTGGTATTTTTTAAATTTTGGTGTTTTTTTGGTATTTTTTTAAATTTTGGTATTTTTTGGTATTTTTTTTTAAATTTTGGTGTTTTTTAGGGTTTTTTTAAATTTTGGTATTTTTTGGTTTTTTTTGGTATTTTTTTTAAATTTTTTTTTTTTTTTTTTAAATTTTGGTATTTTTTAAATTTTGGTTTTTTTGTATTTTTGATGTTTTTTTTTTTTTTTTTTTTTTTTTTTTTTTTTAAATTTTGGTATTTTTTGGTATTTTTTTTTTAATTTTGGTTTTTTTTTTGGTATTTTTTGATGTTTTTTTTTTTTTAAATTTTGGTATTTTTTTTTTAAATTTTGGTATTTTTTAAATTTTGGTTTTTTTTTGCATTTTTTGATTTTTTTTAAATTTTGGTGTTTTTTTGGTATTTTTTAAATTTTGGTATTTTTTGGTATTTTTTAAATTTTGGTATTTTTTAAATTTTGGTATTTTTGTGGTATTTTTTGGTAATTTTTTTAAATTTTGGTGTTTTTTGGTGTTTTTTAAATTTTGGTATTTTTGGTATTTTTTTTAAATTTTGGTTGTTTTTAATTTTTTTTTTAAATTTTGGTATTTTTTGGTATTTTTTTGGTATTTTTTTAAATTTTGGTATTTTTTTTAAATTTTGGTATTTTTCTTTTAAATTTTGGTATTTTTTGCATTTTGGTATTTTTTAAATTTTGGTGTTTTTTGGTATTTTTGGTATTTTTTGGTATTTTTTGGTTTTTTTTTTAAATTTTGGTATTTTTTTAAATTTTGGTATTTTTTTAAAATTTTGAAATTTTTCCTTTTAAATTTTGTTATTTGTTTTGGTATTGTATTGTTGGTATTTTTTTTAAATTTTGGTATTTTTCTTTTAAATTTTGGTATTTTTTTGTATTTTTGGTATTTTTTTTTAAATTTTGGTTTTTTTTTTAAATTTTGGAATTTTTGATATTTTTGGTATTTTTTGGTAGTTTTTTGGTATTTGTTTGGTATTTTTTTAAATTTTGGTGTTTTTGGTATTTTTGGTATTTTTTTTTTTTTTTTTGGTATTTTTCAGTATTTTTTGGTATTTTTGGTATTTTTTTAAATTTTGGTATTTTTTTAAATTTTGGTATTTTTTTTTAAATTTTGGTTTTTTTTTGCATTTTTGATATTTTTTTTAAATTTTGGTTTTTTTGGTATTTTTTAAATTTTGGTATTTTTGGTATTTTTTTAAATTTTGGTATTTTTTTTTAAATTTTGGTATTTTTTTTAAATTTTGAAATTTTTCTTTTAAATTTTGTTATTTGTTTTGGTTTGTATTGTTGGTATTTTTTTTAAATTTTGGTATTTTTCTTTTAAATTTTGGTTAATTTTTTGTATTTTTGGTATTTTTTTTAAATTTTGGTATTTTTTTTTAAATTTTGGATTTTTTGATATTTTTGGTATTTTTTGGTAGTTTTTGGTATTTGTTTGGTATTTTTTTAAATTTTGGTTTTTTTGGTATTTTGGTTTATTTTTTTTTTTTGGTATTTTTGGTATTTTTTGGTATTTTTGGTATTTTTTTAAATTTTGGTATTTTTTGGTATTTTTTGTATTTTTTTGGTATTTTTGGTATTTTTGGTTTTTTTTTGGATTTTGGTATTTTTTGGTATTTTTTTAAATTTTGGTATTTTTTTAAATTTTGATATTTTTTGGTATTTTTTTAAATTTTGGTTTTTTTTTAAATTTTGGTATTTTTTGGTATTTTTTTTAAATTTTGGTATTTTTTTTGGTATTTTTTTTAAATTTTGGAATTTTCTTTTAAATTTTGGTAGTTTTTGTATTGTATTGTTGGTTTTTTTTTTTAACTTTGGTATTTTTCTTTTAAATTTTGGTATTTTTTTGAATTTTTTGGTTTTTTTTTAAATTTTGGAATTTTTCTTTTAAATTTTGGTAGTTTTTGTATTGTATTGTTGGTATTTTTTTTAAATTTTGGTATTTTTCTTTTAAATTTTGGTATTTTTTTGTATTTTTGGTATATTTTTTTTAAATTTTGGTATTTTTTAAATTTTGGTATTTTTTAAATTTTGGTATTTTTTGAATTTTTTTTAAATTTTGGTATTTTTCTTTTAAATTTTGGTATTTTTTGCATTTTTGGTATTTTTTAAATTTTGGTTTTTTTTGGTATTTTTAGTTATTTTTGGTATTTTTGGTATTTTTGGTATTTTTAATTATTTTTTTTAAATTTTGGTATTTTTGGTATTTTTTGTATTTTGGTATTTTTTTATTTTTTTTTTAAATTTTGGTATTTTTTGGTATTTTTTTTCAATTTTGGTATTTTTTTTTTAAATTTTGGTATTTTTTTGGTATTTTTTTTTAAATTTTGGTTTTTTTTTTTAAATTTTGGTATTTGTTTGGTATTTTTTTAAATTTTGGTATTTGTTTTTGGTATTTTTTTAAATTTTGGATTTTTCTTTTAAATTTTGGTAGTTTTTGTATTGTATTGTTGGTATTTTTTTTAACTTTGGTATTTTCTTTTAAATTTTGGTATTTTTTGAATTTTTGGTATATTTTTTTTTAAATTTTGGTATTTTTTTAAATTTTGGTATTTTTTTTTAAATTTTGGTATTTTTTAGATTTTTTTTTTTAAATTTTGGTATTTTCTTTTAAATTTTGGTATTTTTTGCTTTTTTGGTGTTTTTTAAATTTTGGTGTTTTTTGGTATTTTTGTTATTTTTTGGTATTTTTTGGTATTTTTTTAAATTTTGGTATTTTTTGGTATTTTTTTTGTATTTTTTGGTATTTTTGGTATTTTTGGTATTTTTTTAAATTTTGGTATTTTTTGGTATTTTTTTCAATTTTGGTATTTTTTTTTAAATTTTGGTATTTTTTGGTATTTTTTTTAAATTTTGGTTTTTTTTAAATTTTGGTATTTTTTGGTATTTTTTTTAAATTTTGGTTTTTTTTGGTATATTTTTTTTAAATTTTGGTATTTTTTTAAATTTTGGTATTTTTGGGTGTTTTTTAAATTTTGGTATTTTTCTTTTAAATTTTGGTATTTTTTGCATTTTTTGGTATTTTTTTAAATTTTGGTGTTTTTTTTTGGTATTTTGGTATTTTTGGTTTTTTTTGGTATTTTTGGTATTTTTTTATTTTTTTTTTTAAATTTTAGATTTTTCTTTTAAATTTTGGTAGTTTTTGTATTGTATTGTTGGTATTTTTTTTTAACTTTGGTATTTTTCTTTTAAATTTTGGTATTTTTTTGAATTTTTTGGTATTTTTTTAAATTTTGGATTTTTCTTTTAAATTTTGGTAGTTTTTGTATTGTATTGTTGGTTATTTTTTAAATTTTGGTATTTTTCTTTTAAATTTTGGTATTTTTTGTATTTTTGGTATTTTTTTTTAAATTTTGGTTTTTTTTAAATTTTGGTATTTTTTTTAAATTTTGGTGATTTTTTGGATTTTTTTAAATTTTGGTATTTTCTTTTAAATTTTGATTTTTTTTGCATTTTTGGTATTTTTTTTTAAATTTTGGTGTTTTTTGTATTTTGGTATTTTTGGTATTTTTTAAATTTTGGTGTTTTTGGTATTTTTTTGTATTTTTTGGTATTTTTTGGTATTTTTGGTATTTTTTTAAATTTTGGTATTTTTTGGTTTTTTTTTCAATTTTGGTATTTTTTTAAATTTTGGTATTTTTGGTATTTTTTTTTAAATTTTGGTTTTTTTTAAATTTTGGTATTTTTTGGTATTTTTTTTAAATTTTGGTATTTTTTGGTATATTTTTTTAAATTTTGGTATTTTTTTAAATTTTGGTATTTTTTGGGTGTTTTTTAAATTTTGGTATTTTTCTTTTAAATTTTGGTATTTTTTGCATTTTTGGTATTTTTTAAATTTTGGTGTTTTTTTGGTATTTTTGGTATTTTTTGGTATTTTTTTTGGTATTTTTTGGTATTTTTTTGGTTTTTTTTTAAATTTTGGAATTTTTCTTTTAAATTTTGGTAGTTTTTGTATTGTATTGTTGGTATTTTTTTTTTAACTTTGGTATTTTTCTTTTAAATTTTGGTATTTTTTTGAATTTTTTGGTATTTTTTTTAAATTTTGGAATTTTTCTTTTAAATTTTGGTAGTTTTTGTATTGTATTGTTGGTTTTTTTTTTAAATTTTGGTATTTTTTTTTTAAATTTTGGTATTTTTTTGTATTTTTTGGTATATTTTTTGGTATTTTTTTTAATTTTATTTTTTGTTTTTTTGGTATTTTCTTGCTATTTTTTGGTATTGTTTGGTATTTATTTGGTATTTTTTGGTTTTTTTTTCATATTTCGGTGAGTGAGAGAACTTTGAGCTTATAAAGCACCATCTGTTGGACGGAAATTTTTGCAGCATCTTTGGTAGACTTATAAAAGCGCCATCTGTTGGTCGGTAAGTTTTTACAGCATCTTTGGTAGACTTATAAATGCGCCATCTGTTGGTCGGTAATTATTGGCCGTGCCTGACGAAGGAAAACCGGAGCCAGTCGGAGTGCTGGAGGTATTTTTTTAAATTTTGGTATTTTTGGTATTTTTTTAAATTTTGGTATTTTTTGGTATTTTTTTAAATTTTGGTATTTTTTTGTATTTTTGATATTTTTTTAAATTTTGGTATTTTTTTGTATTTTTTTTAAATTTTGGTATTTTTTTAAATTTTGGTATTTTTTGTATTTTTTTGTTTTTTTTTTAATTTTGGTATTTTTGGTATTTTTGGTATTTTTTGGTATTTTTTAAATTTTGGATTTTTTTTAAATTTTGGTATTTTTTATTTTATTTTTTAGTTTTTTTTTAATTTAGGATTTTTTTTTTAAATTTTAGAATTTTTGGTATTTTTTTGTGGCATTTTTCTTTTAAATTTTTATTTTTGGTGTTGTTTTTGTATTTTTGGTTTTTTTTGTATTTTTGTGGTGTTTTTTTTGGTATTTTCTTGCTATTTTTTGGTATTGTTTGGTATTTATTTGGTATTTTTTGGTATTTTTTTTATATTTCGGTGAGTGAGAGAACTTTGAGCTTATAAAGCACCATCTGTTGGACGGAAATTTTTGCAGCATCTTTGGTAGACTTATAAAAGCGCCATCTGTTGGTCGGTAAGTTTTTACAGCATCTTTGGTAGACTTATAAATGCGCCATCTGTTGGTCGGTAATTATTGGCCGTGCCTGACGAAGGAAAACCGGAGCCAGTCGGAGTGCTGGAGGTATTTTTTTAAATTTTGGTATTTTTGGTATTTTTTTTGAATTTTTGGTATTTTTTGGTATTTTTTTTCAATTTTGGTATTTTTTTTAAATTTTGGTATTTTTTGGTATTTTTTTTTAAATTTTGGTTTTTTTTTTTAAATTTTGGTATTTGTTTTGGTTTTTTTTTTAAATTTTGGTATTTTTTTGGATTTTTTTTTTAAATTTTTAGATTTTTCTTTTAAATTTTGGTAGTTTTTGTATTGTATTGTTGGTTTTTTTTTAAATTTTGGTATTTTTTAGATTTTTTTTTAAATTTTGGTATTTTTCTTTTAAATTTTGGTATTTTTTTTGCATTTTTGGTATTTTTTAAATTTTGGTGTTTTTTGGTATTTTTTGGTATTTTTGGTATTTTTTGTATTTTTGGTATTTTTTTAAATTTTGGTATTTTTAATTTTTTTTTGTATTTTTGGTATTTTTTTGGTATTTTTGGTATTTTTTTAAATTTTGGTATTTTTGGTATTTTTTCAATTTTGGTATTTTTTTTTAAATTTTAATTTTTTTTTGTTTTTTTTAAATTTTATTTTTTTTTTTAAATTTTGGTATTTTTTGGTATTTTTTTAAATTTTGGTATTTTTTTGGTATATTTTTTTTAAATTTTGGTATTTTTTTTAAATTTTGGTATTTTTTGATTTTTTTTTAAATTTTGGTATTTTCTTTTAAATTTTGGTATTTTTTTTGCATTTTTGGTATTTTTTTAAATTTTGGTTTTTTTTGGTTTTTATTTATTTTTGGTATTTTTTTATTTTTGTATTTTTTTTTTGTATTTTTGGTATTTTTTGGTATTTTTGGTATTTTTTTAAATTTTGGTTTTTTTGGTATTTTTTTGTATTTTTTTGGTATTTTTTGGTATTTTTGGTATTTTTTTAAATTTTGGTATTTTTGGTTATTTTTTCAATTTTGGTTTTTTTTTTAAATTTTGGTATTTTTTGGTATTTTTTTTTAATTTTGGTATTTGGTATTTTTTAAATTTTGGTATTTTTTTTGGTGTTTTTTTTAAATTTTGGAATTTTCTTTTAAGTTTTGGTAGTTTTTGTATTGTATTGTTGGTATTTTTTTTAACTTTGGTATTTTTCTTTTAAATTTTGGTATTTTTTTGAATTTTTTGGTATTTTTTTAAATTTTAGATTTTTCTTTTAAATTTTGGTAGTTTTTGTATTGTATTGTTGGTATTTTTTTTTAAATTTTGGTATTTTTCTTTTAAATTTTGGTATTTTTTGTATTTTTGGTATATTTTTTTAAATTTTGGTATTTTTTTAAATTTTGGTTATTTTTTTTAAATTTTGGTATTTTTAGATTTTTTTGTATTTTTGGTATTTTTGGTATTTTTGGTATTTTTTTAAATTTTGGTATTTTTGTATTTTTTTTCAATTTTGGTTTTTTTATTTTTAAATTTTGGTATTTTTTGGTATTTTTTTTTAAATTTGGGTTTTTTTAAATTTTGGTATTTTGTTGGTATTTTTTTAAATTTTGGTATTTTTTGGTATTTTTTTTTTTTTAAATTTTGGTATTTTTTTAAATTTTGGTATTTTTAGATTTTTTTTTAAATTTTGGTATTTTTCTTTTAAATTTTGGTATTTTTTGCATTTTTGGTATTTTTTTTAAATTTTGGTGTTTTTTTGGTATTTTATTTTTATTATTTTTTTGGTATTTTTTTGGTATTTTTAATTTTTTTTTTGTTTTTTTTAAATTTTGGTATTTTTTGGTATTTTTTTTGTATTTTTTGGTTATTTTGGTGTTTTTTGGCATTTTTTTTAAATTTTGGTATTTTTTTGTTATTTTTTTCTATTTTGGTATTTTTTTTAAATTTTGGTATTTTTTTGGTTTTTTTTTTTTAAATTTTGGTTTTTTTTAAATTTTGGTATTTTTGGTTATTTTTTTAAATTTTGGTATTTTTTTTTAAATTTTGGATTTTTCTTTTAAATTTTGGTAGTTTTTGTATTGTATTGTTGGTATTTTTTTTTTAAACTTTGGTATTTTTCTTTTAAATTTTGGTATTTTTTGAATTTTTGGTATTTTTGGTTATTTTTTTAAATTTTGGTATTTTTTGGTATTTTTTTCAATTTTGGTATTTTTTTTAAATTTTGGTATTTTTTGGTTTTTTTTTTTTAAATTTTGGGTTTTTTTTTAAATTTTGGTATTTTTTGGTATTTTTTTAAATTTTGGTATTTTTTGGTATATTTTTTTTAAATTTTGGTTTTTTTTTTAAATTTTGGTATTTTTTGGATTTTTTTTAAATTTTGGTATTTTCTTTTAAATTTTGGTATTTTTTGCGTTTTTTGGTTTTTTTAAATTTTGGTGTTTTTTTTGGTATTTTTGATTTTTTGGTATTTTTTTGGTTATTTTTTGGTTTTTTTGGTTTTTTTTAATTTTATTATTTTTGGTGTTTTTTTTTGTATTTTTTGGTTTTTTGGTGTTTTGATTTTTTTAGATTTTGGTTATTTTTTGGTATTTTTTTATATTTTTGGTATTTTTTGGTGTTTTTGGCATTTTTTTTTTAAATTTTGGTATTTTTTGGTATTTTTTTAATTTTGGTATTTTTTTTTTAAATTTTGGTATTTTTTTGTATTTTTTTTTTAAATTTTGGTTTTTTTTTTTTTAAATTTTGGTATTTTTGGTATTTTTTTTCAATTTTGGTATTTTTTTTAAATTTTGGTATTTTTTGGTATTTTTTTTTAAATTTTGGTATTTTTTTTTAAATTTTGGATTTTTCTTTTAAATTTTGGTAGTTTTTGTATTGTATTGTTGGTATTTTTTTAAATTTTGGAATTTTCTTTTAAATTTTGGTAGTTTTTGTATTGTATTGTTGGTATTTTTTTTAAATTTTGGTATTTTTCTTTTAAATTTTGGTATTTTTGTATTTTTGGTATATTTTTTTAAATTTTGGTATTTTTTAAATTTTATTTTTTTTTAAATTTTGGTATTTTTTTGAATTTTTTTTAAATTTTGGTATTTTTCTTTTTAAATTTTGGTTTTTTTTGCATTTTTGGTATTTTTTTTAAATTTTGGTTTTTTTGGTTTTTTTGGTATTTTATTTGTATTTTTGGTATTTTTTAAATTTTGGTATTTTTTGGTATTTTTTTTGTATTTTTGGTTTATTTTTGGTATTTTTTATTTTTTTTAAATTTTGGTATTTTTGGGTTTTTTTCAGTTTTGGTTTTTTTTAAATTTTGGTATTTTTGGTATTTTTTTTAAATTTTGTTTTTTTTTAAATTTTGGTATTTTTGGTATTTTTTAAATTTTGGTATTTTTTGGTATTTTTTTTAAATTTTGGTATTTTTTTTAAATTTTGGTATTTTTTTGAATTTTTTTTAAATTTTGGTATTTTTCTTTTAAATTTTGGTTTTTTTTTGCATTTTTGGTATTTTTTTTAAATTTTGTTTTTTTTGTTTTTGGTATTTTTTATTTTTTTTGGTATTTTTGGTTTTTTTTTAAATTTTGTATTTTTTTGTATTTTTTGGTATTTTTGGTATTTTTTGGTTTTTTTAAATTTTGGTATTTTTTGGTATTTTTTTTTTGTTTTTTTTAAATTTTGGATTTTTCTTTTAAATTTTGGTAGTTTTTGTATTGTATTGTTGGTATTTTTTTAAATTTTGGTATTTTCTTTTAAATTTTGGTATTTTTTGTATTTTTGGTATATTTTTTTAAATTTTGGTATTTTTTAAATTTTGGTATTTTTTAAATTTTGGTATTTTGTTTTTTGTTTTTGTATTTTTTGGTATTTTTTGGTATTTTTTGGTATTTTTTTTAAATTTTGGTATTTTTTTGGTTTTTTTTCGATTTTGGTATTTTTTTTTAAATTTTGCTATTTTTTGGTATTTTTTAAATTTTGGGTTTTTTTTAAATTTTGGTATTTTTTTGGTATTTTTTTAAATTTTGGTATTTTTTGGTATATTTTTTTAAATTTTGGTATTTTTTTTTAAATTTTGGTATTTTTTGGATTTTTTTAAATTTTTGGTATTTTTCTTTTAAATTTTGGTATTTTTTTGCATTTTTGGTATTTTTTAAATTTTGGTGTTTTTTGTATTTTTTGGTATTTTTTTGGTTTTTTTGGTGTTTTTTGGTATTTTTTTTTAAATTTGGTATTTTTGGTTTATTTTTGTATTTTTTTGGTTATTTTGGTTTTGGCATTTTTTTTTAAATTTTGGTATTTTTGGTATTTTTTTCAATTTTGGTTTTTTTTTTAAATTTTGCTATTTTTTGGTTTTTTTTTTTAAATTTTGGTTTTTTTTTTAAATTTTTAATTTTTGGTATTTTTTTTTTTTAAATTTTGGTATTTTTTTAAATTTTGGATTTTTCTTTTAAATTTTGGTAGTTTTTGTATTGTATTGTTGGTATTTTTTTAAACTTTGGTATTTTTCTTTTAAATTTTGGTATTTTTTGAATTTTTGGTATTTTTGGTATTTTTTTTAAATTTTGGTATTTTTGGTATTTTTTAAATTTTGGTATTTTTTTAAATTTTGGTATTTTTTTGGTATTTTTTTTTTAAATTTTGGGTTTTTTTAAATTTTGGTATTTTTTGGTATTTTTTAAATTTTTTTTTTTTTGGTATATTTTTTTAAATTTTGGTATTTTTTTTAAATTTTGGTATTTTTTAGATTTTTTTTAAATTTTGGTATTTTT
Source organism: Drosophila parabipectinata (assembly GCA_018153455.1). Lineage (NCBI taxonomy): Eukaryota > Metazoa > Arthropoda > Insecta > Diptera > Drosophilidae > Drosophila > Drosophila parabipectinata. The sequence goes on from JAECYA010000206.1 coordinate 153,521, forward strand.
CTTTTAAATTTTAGTTTTTTTGCATTTTTGGTATTTTTTTAAATTTTGGTGTTTTTTGTATTTTGGTATTTTTTGGTATTTTTTTATTTTTTTGGTATTTTTGGTTATTTTTGGTTTTTTTTTATTTTTTGGTATTTTTTTTGTTATTTTTGGTATTTTTGGTGTTTTTTTTTTTTTTTTAAATTTTGGTATTTTTTGGTGTTTTTTCAATTTTGTATTTTTTTTTAAATTTTGGTATTTTTTTGGTATTTTTCTTTTTAAATTTTGGTTTTTTTTTTTAAATTTTGGTATTTTTTGGTATTTTTTTAAATTTTGGTATTTTTTTTAAATTTTAGATTTTTCTTTTAAATTTTGGTAGTTTTTGTATTGTATTGTTGGTTTTTTTTTTAAACTTTGGTATTTTTCTTTTAAATTTTGGTATTTTTTTGAATTTTTTGGTATTTTTTGGTATTTTTTTTTAATTTTTTTTTTTGTTTTTTTTGGTATTTTCTTGCTATTTTTTGGTATTGTTTGGTATTTATTTGGTATTTTTTGTATTTTTTATATTTCGGTGAGTGAGAGAACTTTGAGCTTATAAAGCACCATCTGTTGGACGGAAATTTTGCAGCATCTTTGGTAGACTTATAAAGCGCCATCTGTTGGTCGGTAAGTTTTTACAGCATCTTTGGTAGACTTATAAATGCGCCATCTGTTGGTCGGTAATTATTGGCCGTGCCTGACAGAAGGAAAACCGGAGCCAGTCGGGTGCTGGAGGTATTTTTTAAATTTTGGTATTTTTGGTATTTTTTAAATTTTGGTATTTTTTGGTATTTTTTAAATTTTGGTATTTTTTTGTATTTTTGATATTTTTTTTAAATTGTGGTATTTTTTTGTATTTTTTGATATTTTTTTTAATTTTGGTATTTTTTTGGTATTTTTTGGTATTTTTTGGTTTTTTTTTAAATTTTAGATTTTTTTTTAAATTTTGGTATTTTTGGTATTTTTGGTATTTTTTTTTTTAGGATTATTTTTTTTAAATTTTAGTAATTTTTGGTATTTTTGTGGCATTTTCTTTTTAAATTTTGGTTTTTTTGGTGTGTTTTTTGTATTTTTTGTATTTTTTTTGTATTTTGTGGTATTTTTAGTTACTTTTGGTGTATTTTTTAAATTTTGGTTTTTTTTGGTATTTTTTGATTTTTTTTAAATTTTGGTATTTTTTTTAAATTTTGGTTGTTTTTAAATTTTTGGTATTTTTTGTATTTTTGATTTTTTTTTAAATTTTGGTGTTTTTGGTTTTTTTTTAAATTTTGGTTTTTTTTAAATTTTGGTATTTTTTTAAATTTTGAAATTTTTCTTTTAAATTTTGTTATTTGTTTTTATTGTATTGTTGGTATTTTTTTAAATTTTGGTATTTTTCTTTTAAATTTTGATATTTTTTGTATTTTGGGTATTTTTTTTTAAATTTTGGTTTTTTTTTAAATTTTTGGTATTTTTGATATTTTTGGTATTTTTTGGTAGTTTTTTGGTATTTTTGGTTTTTTTTTTTTAATTTTGGTATTTTTGGATTTTTTTTTAAATTTTGGTTTTTTTTTTAAATTTTGGTATTTTTGGTATTTTTTTTTTAAATTTTGGTTTTTTTTTAAATTTTGGTATTTTTTTGGTTTTTTTTAAATTTTGGTATTTTTTTAAATTTTGGAATTTTTCTTTTAAATTTTAGTTTTTGTATTGTATTGTTGGTTATTTTTTTTAAACTTTTGTATTTTTCTTTTAAATTTTGGTATTTTTTAATTTTTGGTATATTTTTGGTATTTTTTTAAATTTTATTTTTTGTTATTTTTGGTATTTTCTTGCTATTTTTTTGGTACTGTTTGGTATTTATTTGGTATTTTTTGGTATTTTTTTATATTTCGGTGAGTGAGAGAACTTTGAGCTTATAAAGCACCATCTGTTGGACGGAAATTTTTGCAGCATCTTTGGTAGACTTATAAAAGCGCCATCTGTTGGTCGGTAAGTTTTTACAGCATCTTTGGTAGACTTATAAATGCGCCATCTGTTGGTCGGTAATTATTGGCCGTGCCTGACGAAGGAAAACCAAAAGCCAGTCGAGTGCTGGGGTATTTTTTTAAATTTTGGTATTTTTGGTATTTTTTTTAAATTTTGGTATTTTTTGGTATTTTTTTTAAATTTTGGTATTTTTTTGTATTTTTGATATTTTTTTTAAATTTTGTTTTTTTTTAAATTTTGGTATTTTTTTTAAATTTTGGTGTTTTTTGATATTTTTGGTATTTTTTGGTAGTTTTTTGGTATTTGTTTTGGTATTTTTTTTAAATTTTGGTGTTTTTTTGGTATTTTGGTATTTTTGGTTTTTTTGGTATTTTTGGTATTTTTTGGTTTTTTTTTTTAAATTTTTTATTTTTTGGTATTTTTTGTTTTTTTTGGTATTTTTGGTATTTTTTTTTAATTTTGGTATTTTTTTTTAAATTTTGGTATTTTTTAAATTTTGAAATTTTTCTTTTAATTTTTGTTATTTGTTTTGGTATTGTATTGTTGGTATTTTTTTTAAATTTTGGTGTTTTTTTGGTATTTATTTTGGTATTTTTGGTATTTTTGGTATTTTTTTTATATTTCGGTGAGTGAGAGAACTTTGAGCTTATAAAGCACCATCTGTTGGACGGAAATTTTTGCAGCATCTTTGGTAGACTTATAAAAGCGCCATCTGTTGGTCGGTAAGTTTTTACAGCATCTTTGGTAGACTTATAAATGCGCCATCTGTTGGTCGGTAATTATTGGCCGTGCCTGACGAAGGAAAACCGGAGACCAGTCGGGTGCTGGAGGTATTTTTTTAAATTTTGGTATTTTTTTTAAATTTTGGTATTTTTTTTAAATTTTGGTATTTTTTTTGTATTTTTTGATATTTTTTTTAAATTTTGGTGTTTTTTGGTATTTTTTTAAATTTTGGTATTTTTTTGTATTTTTTTTAATTTGGGTTTTTTTTTAAATTTTAGTGAATTTTTGGTATTTTTGTGGCATTTTCTTTTAAATTTTGGTGTTTTTTAGTATTGTTTTTGTATTTTTGGTATTTTTGTATTTTTATGGTATTTTTGGTGCTTTTTGGTTTTTTTTTAAATTTTGGTATTTTTTTTTTGTATTTTTGATATTTTTTAATTTTATTGTTATTTTTGGTATTTTTGGTGTTTTTTGGTATTTTTTTAAATTTTGGATTTTTCTTTTAAATTTTGGTATTTTTTGGTATTTTTTGTTTTTTTTTTTTAATTTAGTATTTTTTTTTTAAATTTTGGTGAATTTTTTGGTATTTTTGTGACATTTTTCTTTTAAATTTTGGTATTTTTTGGTATTGTTTTTTGTATTTTTGGTATTTTTGTATTTTGTGGTATTTTTTGGTGCACTTTTTTTTTTTTTAAATTTTGGTATTTTTTGGTATTTTTTGATTTTTTTTTTTTTAAATTTTGGTATTTTTTTGGTATTTTTTTAAATTTTGGTATTTTTTTAAAATTTTGTGTTTTTTTGGATTTTTTTAAATTTTGGTATTTTTTAAATTTTGGTTTTTTTTTGTATTTTTGATATTTTTTTTAAATTTTGGTGTTTTTGGTTTTTTTTTTTTTAAATTTTGTATTTTTTTTAAATTTTGGTATTTTTTTAAATTTTGGTTATTTTTTTAAATTTGGAATTTTTCTTTTTAAATTTTGTTATTTGTTTTGGTATTGTATTGTTGGTATTTTATTTTTAAATTTTGGTATTTTCTTTTAAATTTTGGTATTTTTTTGTATTTTTGGTTTTTTTTTTTAAATTTTGGTATTTTTTTAAATTTTGGAATTTTTTTGATATTTTTGGTATTTTTGGTAGTTTTTTGGTATTTGTTTGGTATTTTTTTAAATTTTGTTGTTTTTTTTGGTATTTTGGTATTTTTTGGTTTTTTTGGTATTTTTGGTATTTTTTTTAAATTTTGGTTTTTTTGTATTTTTGGTATTTTTGGTATTTTTTGGTTTTTTTTTTAAATTTTGGTTTTTTTTGTATTTTTTGGTATTTTTTGAGTTTTTTTTTTAATTTTTTTTTTTTTTTTAAATTTTGGTATTTTTTTGGTTTTTTTTAAATTTTAGATTTTTCTTTTAAATTTTGGTATTTTTTGTGGCATTTTTGGTTTTTTTCTTTTAAATTTGGGTATTTTTGGTATTGTTTTTGTATTTTTTGGTATTTTTTTTTTATTTTTGTGGTATTTTTTGGTACTTTTTGGTATTTTTTTTAAATTTTGGTATTTTTTTTGGTATTTTTAATTTTTTTTATTTGGTATTTTTTTAAATTTTGGTATTTTTGTGGTATTTTTTGGTATTTTTTTTAAATTTTAGTGTTTTTTGTATTTTTTTTAAATTTTAGGTATTTTTTGGTATTTTTTGGTATTTTTTTTTTTAAATTTTGGTATTTTTTGGTTTTTTTTGTATTTTTGGTATTTTTTGGTATTTTTGGTATTTTTTTAAATTTTGGTATTTTTTGGTATTTTTTCAATTTTTGGTATTTTTTTTAAATTTTGGTATTTTTTGGTATTTTTTAAATTTTTGGGTTTTTTTTTTAAATTTTGGTATTTTTTGGTATTTTCTTTTAAATTTTGGTATTTTTTGGTATTTTTTTTAAATTTTGGTTTTTTTTTAAATTTTGGTATTTTTTGGTATTTTTTCAATTTAATTTTTTTTAAATTTTGGTATTTTTTTTTTAAATTTTGGGTTTTTTTTAAATTTTGGTATTTTTTTGGTATTTTTTTTAAATTTTGGTATTTTTTGGTATATTTTTTAAATTTTGGTATTTTTTTAAATTTTGGTATTTTTTTGATTTTTTTTAAATTTTGGTATTTTCTTTTAAATTTTGGTATTTTTGCATTTTTGTGTTTTTTTTAAATTTTAGTTTTTTTTTGGTATTTTTGTATTTTTTGATGTTTTTTTTGAGTTTTTTGGTATTTTTTGGTATTTTTTTTAAATTTTGGTATTTTTGGTATTTTTTTGTATTTTTTGGTTATTTTTTGGTGTTTTTTGGCATTTTTTTTTTAGATTTTTTTTATTTTTTGGTATTTTTTTCAATTTTGGTTTTTTTTTTAAATTTTGGTATTTTTTGGTATTTTTTTAAATTTTGGTTTTTTTTTTTTAAATTTTGGTATTTTTTGGTATTTTTAAATTTTGGTATTTTTTTAAATTTTAGATTTTTTTTTTAAATTTTGGTAGTTTTGTATTGTATTGTTGGTATTTTTTTTAAACTTTGGTATTTTTCTTTTAAATTTTGGTATTTTTTTAATTTTTGGTATTTTTTTATGTTTTTTTTTAATTTTATTTTTGTTTTTTTTTTGGTATTTTTCTTGCTATTTTTTTGGTTGTGTTTGGTGTTATTTGGTATTTTTTGGTGTTTTTTTTTTTATATTTCGGTGAGTGAGAGAACTTTGAGCTTATAAAGCACCATCTGTTGGACGGAAATTTTTGCAGCATCTTTGGTAGACTTATAAAAGCGCCATCTGTTGGTCGGTAAGTTTTTACAGCATCTTTGGTAGACTTATAAATGCGCCATCTGTTGGTCGGTAATTATTGGCCGTGCCTGACAGAAGGAAAACCAGAGCCAGTCAGAGTGCTGGAGGTATTTTTTAAATTTTGGTATTTTTGGTATTTTTTAAATTTTGGTATTTTTGGTATTTTTTAAATTTTGGTATTTTTTTGTATTTTTTGATATTTTTTTTAAATGGTATTTTGTTTTTGTATTTTTTGATATTTTTTTAATTTTTATTTTTGGTATTTTTGGTATTTTTGGTTTTTTTTTTTAGATTTTCTTTTAAATTTTAGGGTATTTTTTTATTTTTGGTATTTTTTTTTTTTGAGTTATTTTTTTTTTATTTTAGTAATTTTTTGGTATTTTGTGGCATTTTCTTTTAAATTTTGGTATTTTTGGTATTTTTGGTATTTTTGGTGTTTTTTTAAATTTTGGTTTTTTTTAAATTTGGTATTTTATTATTTTTGATTTTTTTAATTTTGGTATTTTTTATTTTAGGATTTTTTAAATTTTATTATTTTTTTTTTTTATTTTTTTTTAAATTTTGTATGTTTTGGTATTTTTTTTTTGGTTTTTTTAAATTTTGGTATTTTTTTAATTTTTTTTTAATTATTTTCTTTTTAAATTTTGTTATTTTTGTATTTTGGTATTTTATTTTGGTATTTTTTTTAAATTTTGGTATTTTTTTATTTTTGGTTATTTTTATTTTTTTAATTTTTGGTATTTTTAGATTTTTTTAAATTTTGTTTTTTTTTTTAAATTTTGGTGTATTTTGGTATTTTTTTAAATTTTGGTTTTTTTAATTTTAAGGTATTTTTTGGTATTTTGGTATTTTTTAAATTTTGTTATTATTTATTTTTTTTAAATTTTGGTATTTTTTTAAATTTTGGTTTTTTTAAATTTTGGTTTTTTTTTTAATTTTTTATTTTTGTATTTTTTTTTTATTTTTTTTTAAATTTTGGTATTGTTTGTATTTGTTTGGTATTTTTAA
>JAECYA010000207.1:0-17610 GCA_018153455.1 Drosophila parabipectinata
TTAGTAATTTTTGCCTAATTGTCGGATTTAATTATTATGGAAACAGACAGGTGGAGTTGAAAATTTCAATTTTATTTTTAAATTTTAATCAATGGAGGTTAAGTAACCCGAAGCTGGAACGGTGGAATTGAACCCGCGGCTAGGTTCAGAAAGAAGATCGACAATTAAATTATTTAATTATAATTTTTTTCGATAATTAAATTTTCGACTTTAATTATTGAGTGGCCGGAAAGGTGAATTAAAACCTGGCCCTTTGCTCGAACGGAAAATAAGAATTAAATAAATTTTGTAGTTATAATTATAAATGCATAAATTTATAATTAATTGATTTTTTAATCTATTTTGTTATGCAGCCGGTTATACCGTCGGCACCCTGTACGTACCTCAAAGAAAAATAAACAGAACCGAAAAACACAACACGTCTAGGTCGAGAATTTAAGCGACACAATCACGGATTTGTAGTGAAATGGCGGTTTATAATTGTTGGTTTTAGAAAATGTAAATTTTTTTTAAATTTTATCGGCTATCTATTTCCTGAAATTGGAGGCAGAAAATATTTGAAATTATATAGACATGCATGCAAGTAGGGCAAGGGCATGTGGGGCATATGATGGTACAGTAGAGCTTCGATAAGTGTATATGTTAAATTTTATCGGTTATAAATTTCCTGGAATTGAAGGCAGAAAATGTATGGACATGCATGCAGGTACGAATATGTGTAAGGGCATGTGGGCATATGTTGGCACAGTGCACTATGGGGAATTTGCCCGATTTCATGGTATTTAGTCATTTTATCAAAGTTTGAATATTTGGGTTTTTTTTATGTAAACATATTAAAAACATATGGCTTCATATGACTCCATATCAAAAATATTAATAAACAGTGCACTTTTAAAGCTTTGCACTGTTAAAGTCAGCTGTTGCAGCCCAAAGGCACGTGTTTGAGAAGAGGCAGTTTTTGGTTAGCTACTTTGAAAGTGCGGTACTTAAAAGTTAAACAAGTTACTGGCTTGTATTAAATGTTTTGTGTACTAATATTTTGCTATGTGCCTGTCTTAATAATATTTATTCAATTTTAAAAAAGGTCTAAAAAGGTAATTTTTTGAAAAAAAAATTAACTTTACGTAGACTTACAAAAAAACATATCGGTTCAACAGTGTAAGTTTAATATATGTCGTAGAGCCATTAATTATGAATAAAAGGAAATTTGTCTCAATGTGCAAAAATGCGCACAATCTGCGTAATTTCGTTTTTTGTCAGGTGTCTTCGAGTTTTCGAACGCGGAGCTTTTTAAAGTATGGCGTACGAAGACGGAGAACTCAAACCAAGAAAGATCAATTCTTGATTTTATTTCGAGCAAAATAAGTAGAAACATGCATGTTGTAAAACCCAAAAACTATTTGGAAAATAATAGCAGTTTATTTTGCCTAAATATAAATGGTAAATGGAAGATATGCAAGAAAAAAAAAAACATTTTGAGAAGAAGTTTGCAAATTGGCTGCAAATTCGGAACTTAAGAGTTATATTCATTTTCTTGTCTTGTCAACAAGAATTGATTTTGAGAAATTTGAACAATTTTGTTTTAAAACTGGGGAACAAATTGTGGATTGTTATCCATGGTCGCCAATGACGGCAACTGTTCACAAAATAATTGTCCATTGAAAGCAAATTATGGAAAATACAATCCTTCCCGTTGGCTATTTTGGAGAAGAAGCGTCGGAAGCACGCAACAAAATTTTAAAAGCAGATAGACTGTTAATAATTTCATGGATGTTTTCAACAGAGCCTCAGACTTCTGATCCTGTCATGTCTTCAACAAACCTATGAAGCGAATTCGAAGCATAAAAGTATGGAACTTCCTTAAGAAGTTTTAAGCCTTTATTGTGCAATTTTGAAGGCTAGGATCAAATTGAGAAAATTGGAGATGAAATTGACGATTTTTATTTTATGTCTGACGAAGACCTGAGAATGAAAATATTTTTTAAACTTATTAGTGTATTATTTGGTTTTCACTTTATCAATTTTTCTATATGAAATAAAAAAAATTGTTTCTAGTCCTGGGAGGGCGAATAATAAAAAAAAACCGTTTTGAAAAATCGTATATGTTTAAAAAGTTATTGATTAATTTATCCAAATGGAAGGGCGGAACCACGCCCATTTTACCAAAAAAATATTTCCAACGATCTTCATAAGCCTAATACAAAAAACCGTTTCAAAAATTCTTGTTTAGTTTAATAGTTAATAAATAATATTTCGTCAGGGAAGGGGCGCAGACACGCCCATTTTTCTAAAAAACATTCCTATCGGTGTCTATAAACAATAATAAAAAAACCGTTTCAAAATCTTACTTAGTTTAAAAGTTATTAATTAATACCATGAAATCGGCCAAATTCCCATAGTGCAGTGGAGCTTTGAGAAAAGAAAAGTTATGTGGTTTAAAAAATGACACTGATTGAGGAAGATAAAAACAAATATTACGACAGCGGCGGACTGTTCGGTGAATTTGGAAATTCCGGAACTAATTCACACCGGTGGCCAATATTAATTATGCCTTCTTTTTGTCACCACACAATTTCACTGTTCACTCGCGAATTTTTCGCGCATTAATTGCACCAAAAAAATATGTATGTGCGTATGTATGTATGCGGATGCACATATGCCTCGACCGTTGGCAAGCGAATGAATAACGGAGAGGCCGAAAACGGCGAGAAATATGGGCAGCACACAAAACGGAGACGGATAGAAAAATTTGCCGAATTTTAAGATTATTATAGATTATTAGAAAAATCTCAACCTACCGTTGTGTCGGAAAACTCGGACTTGGAGTTGACACGGAGGGAAAAACAATCTTGCAGCAGTGTGAACGAAATTTAATGTTCGGATCACTGCTGAAGACCGGCAGAGAGATGGGGACGGAAAAATGTACTTATCTTTTGGCGGAACAATGCCGAACCCTGCTGGCAGAAAAAAATCCAGCGAGAGCGAGAAGAGAGGGCACAGAGGGGCAAGTGTGGATGCGCTCTTCAGCGCGGGTGCGCTCTTAAAGTTGTGGCACAACGGCCCCTCACGTAAACACATGGGAATAAACAGGATCAGTTGTGCTGACGAGTGCAATGACGAGTTAATAAAGGAATCTGTGGAGTAACGACGTTTGAGGTGCTGGAAGAGGGTACAGTAATTATGTCTTCCCTAGGCTGATCACAGTCAAGAAATTGATCTAACTCTTTTTCAATTTGCAGCTTCAAGGTGGCTAATCTATCATCAAGTTGCTGTTCAGGAGTAGGTGGCGGAATCTCACTCGGAGATAGAGGAGTCATGATCAAACGTTGGATATATTCTGGCTGATTCATGATTTTCTGTGCCGTTTCCCAGCGCGTGGCAGTACCACTACGAAGCCTTCGGGATAGTGTATTTACCCAAAACATCGAGGGACGCATTGAAGGATTCCGTTCTAGCTCAAGACGCTCACTTTCAATTCGGGCTTCAGCCGCTTGTTTTGCTTTAAAACTATTATGTAAGTCAAATTGTTGTTGCTCGAAACATATTAAAGCAGGTCCAGAAAAGTAGAATGCAAATGTTGTGAATGTTGTTGTTGTGGAAGTAGCTGCCGCAGGGGAAGGAAGTGTTTTTCAATTTGGTCTTTGTACCTTGGCCTTTCAAGTCTATCAGGAATAAAAAGATCAGATAGAATACGTCTAGCCTCTACATTTGGATGAGAAACTAACGAGGCTGCAAGTCTGCCGCTGAATTCAGTGTAGACTTCTTCAACAGATTTAATATTATACAGGTCACGTATGGTTTGATTCCTAACATATCTACCGGATTTAGAAATTTTCCGGAATAGCTTGCTATGTGCAGACTCCATCTTCTGGAAATTATTATTAGAAATAAACGCACCCCAAATGGGTAAGGCATATTGCCAGATAGGGGCAACAATTTGTTTATACAATAATATTTTACTTTCTGTAGGGAGGCTGCTTTTGTTTCCAATGATCCAGTTCAAACTAATGGTAACTGAGCGAATCCGATTTGCAAGCATATTAATATGGTGATGAAGAACAAGCTTCCTATCCAATATGAGTCCGAGGTATCTGTGTTTAGGTTCATTTTTAATAAGGACACCATTCATCTTAGGTGATTTAGGCCCAGTTAAGGTGGAAGTAGAGCGTTTTGTGAAAAGCATTATGAACCGTTTTTTCGGGTTAAGAGTAAGTACACCAATCAGTGGCCCAGCTAGTAATGTGTCTAGGAAAATTCATTGCAGTAAATTGCTTGGTGGGCTTCCTTCCTGGTACAGAGAATAATGGTATCATCCGCATACGTAGATAACACAGTGTGTTGATAAGACGTTCAGAATTGTATTACAGAGTTACGGTTGATAACTTCAGGAATAGGCATATCTGAGGTGAAGACTGAATAAAGAATAGGACCCAGAACACTCCCTTGTGGAACGCCAGCTTTTGTACTATTTCCGGTTTTGGATGATGCTCCATTTATTCCATTAACAGTACACACCCGATGTGTGCTTTCTAAGACTTTGTATAGTGAGTAAGGAGAAGGTTAGCTAGTTTTGATATGAGGCCGCATGCCAAACTGATAAAAGGCCTCACTCACATCAGAAAAGCAGCTGAACAGAAAGAGTTTTGCTCGTAGGCAGATAAAATGTGTTGAGTTACGCTTAGCAACTGCTGTTCAGTACTGTGCTGTTTTTTTTTTTTTTTTTTAAAGCCAAATTGGTGAGAGGGAAATGGATTGCTCAAAGTCTTGGCAATGAAACATTCTGTCCAGGGAGAAGTGTTTCAAATATTTTTAGAAACCAGCTAAAAGACTGATAGGTCTGTAGGAGCAACTTCATAGGGACTTTTTCCTGGTTTCTTAACCATAGTGATTGCTGCGTGTTTCCATTGTTTGGGATATAATGTGTCTTAGAAGCGCAGTTGTAGATGTGGGTGCAGATAAAGGATAGCTTTATAGGGAAGTAACTTAATGACATTATTGTCAATGAGATCTGGTCCAGGAGCCTTTTGTTTTGAAGGAGTTTTTATATTGGACTGTACTTCTTTAGGTGAAATAGGTCGGAAAGGGACGCCAATGCTGTTTGATTTATTGTCAAAGGATTCACGATAAATCCAACTGGGGTTCAGCCATTAGGGTTTTTGGAGGCGACTTCTTCTTTTCCGGCAAGAACTTTAGCCCTGAACTCAGGTGTGTTGGTAAGTTTTGGTGTGAACCTTTTCTCCAAGGGATTAACAAATGCGTTTAATTTATCATCATTACTTTTAGTCCAGGTGAATGAGTCATTAGCACTATTACCATGATTATCAAGAAATTTGAGTGGCCAGTTGGGTTCTGGTTGTCTTTTGAAATGATTAGTGATTTTCCAAAGCTTTTTGAAATCGATAGCGATTTAGTGGATCAATTTTATTAAATATCAAATTTGTCCTTTTAAGTTTTTCTTCATTTGAAGAGCTTTGGTGAAACGCCTACAAGCAGTCACGAAATTTTTTCTGTCAGTTGGGTTTGCAATGCTAACTTTATATGTTTATATGTAAGATATATATCCCTCTAGGCCCCAAGAGTGCCTTGAGGCACTCATTACATATTTACAATTAAAATAATAAACGCTATTTCTACGTTTAAATATTTCTTAGCCGTTAAGAATAGATGCTCAATTATGTATAGAAGCTTTGAAAGCGCTCAGAAGCTTTTAACGGTACTTTTGTTTATACTTGCACAGAACATGTGTTTCTCCGCGTGTGAACTTTGAGCTGCAGTGAAGTGGGATTTCTTTTGAATATAAAAGTTAAAATATAAAACTAAACCAAACCATTAATTTTTTACTGAGAGGTAAGTTAATTTAGTATTAAAATAATATTACAGATATGCAAATATGTAATTGGTATGCATTGTACCAGTGAAATAGTGATAAGTGCCTTGAGGCATCTTTGGGGCAGTAAGCAAACTTTTGTTCCAAGTAGCTATTTCACAATTATTTGCAATCTGCAGTGGTTTAAAGAGGTTTTTCTTAATAAAAATTCTTAAATTAGATAATATGGCAAATCGAAAGCGCTTCAAGTTATCCGACTTGACAGATGATCAGTTAATGAAATTATTTGAGTCAGTCCCGTCAGATGAGGAGGTCTCAAATATTTCTAGTGACGACGAGGACAATGATTTAAATGTGGTGGAAGCTCTAAACGCTGCATTAGAGGAAGCCGATTCTGTCTCTTTTATAGTTGGCAATAAGGAAAATGTTTTAAATAGTGCCCAGGATCCTAAGTCTACTGGAAAGGCTACAAAACGTCCTCGATCGCCATTGCCAACTATAGAAGATTCGGGATGCGAATATTTACCAAATACTGGAGGATTTAATGCTGCTGGTAAACAAATATAACTGAGATTTTTTATATAAGTGATTAATAATTTATATATGGGAAGGTCTTGAATCGATTACAAAGGAACCCACTAAAATTCTCTGGAGGGAGCAATCGATGCAGTTGCATGTAAACTGTATAGCCTTTCGAGATTCCTCGCTTACAGAAGAAATTAAGGGGCTGGAAACTCCATTTGAGATATTTTGCTACTTTTTTGGTGGAGAAATTATGAAAATGATTGTCGAGGAAACAATGCGCGCAGCTTTAACTGACAACATTCATCATTACATCGGCATTCTAATTTACATGTCGATTTACCGCTATCCGAATTTGAGGAGTTATTGGGGACAAATGCGTTCGGACCCATTCAAAATTGCATGACCCGACACAGATTTGAGACAATTAAAAAGTATTTCTCTCTGCGTGATGAGAGCCAGCGCATTAAAAAGGGTCAACCAGGCTACGATCCATTGTTTCGTACGCGAAAACTAGTTGATTACTTGAATCAACGGTTCGACTCGGGGCCCAAACAAGCCCGCCTTTGTGTTGATGAACAAATGTGCAGGACAAAAATGAAGCACCACTTGCGCCAATACATGCCAAATAAGCCACACAAGTGGGGTATCAAACTATTTGTACTATGCGATTCGTTTGGCTACGCATACCGCTTTGAAGTATACAGCGGTGCAGGAGATAATGTGATCTTGCCTGGTCACCCAGATCTTGGTGCTTCGGCTAACATTGTTGTCCGTCTGACACAAAGCGTTCAAAGTTTAAAAAATCATATTATTTACTTTCACAATTTTTATACCTCACTGCCTCTGATGGTGTATCTACGTGCGAAAGGCACGATTCAGTCTTGGCACGATTTCAGTCTTGGCACGATTCGAGCAAATCGTATCCCCAATTGTAAGTTACCGAACGAAGGGACCATCAACAAATTGCCAAGAGGTTCTATGATTGAGTACGTAGGTTGCTCATATGGAATTGAACTAACAAATGTTCTGTGGCCGTTCGTTTCTTGTCATCATATGTGGGTGTTAAACCATTTGCAAGGAAGGATCCGCGTCAAGGAACATCAAAATTCCACGGTTCTACAGAAAATCTAAAAATACGTTGAAATTGATTGCCCCCAAATTGCTAAGGAGTATAATGCTCACATGGGCGGCGTAGACCTTATGGATGGTTTAATAACCCGTTACCATATTAGAGCCAAAACTCGGGATACCGCAACTCGAATTTTTTATCATTTAATTGATATGGCAGTAACGAACTCTTATATTTTATACAGTCGTATACAAATGCCGAACGAGGCGAACAAGGAAAAAATGTTGGAGCTCCCAGATTTTAGAGAAGCGGTGGCCGCAGGTATGGTAACATACAAATGCAAAAATTTACCAGGTCCTCCATCTACATATAGATCGCCGTGTTCTCAGCTAGTGCGAGCTATAAACTCATTATCCACTCGGATAGATCAAACAGCACAGTCTCCACTGTCTCACCGATCACCACAGCTTGGCCTTAAACAAGGAAAAAAATCGAAGCACCCTATATCAAGCTTGCGTTTTGATCAGGTAAACCATTTTCCTCATTGGTTGGAGCGGAGAGTGGAAAACGTCGTTGCAAATTATGCAAAACATCACAAACACAATGCATTTGCCCTTAATGCAACTTACATTTATGTTGCACATCTAAAAAAAACTGTTTCTTAGAGTATCATACCAAAAAACAAAATCTGACATGGCAAAACAAAATTGATTCTTTTTACTCTCAAGTGCCTAAGGGTGCCTTGAGGCACCTATTCAGTTTTTCTCACCTTACAGGTAAAAAAAAGGTTCTACGTTCTTTTTAATAGCATTTTTGAGTTAAGAAGGCACAAATCAATTTAGAAAAAATTATTTCATTTAATTTCTTGCGTTATTGTGGAAAGTGGCATTAGAGGGATATGCTAAAATATATATCTTAACATCTTGGAGTCTACGGAGTTTATGATTTAGTGGGATATATCCTGGGCGAATAGAGTGATGAGTATTCATATAGCGAGTAGCTAGGGAAGCTGCATTGTAGATGTTACGGTTTAGGATGTCGATCGCATCCTCAATGTCTTGACCACTATTAATATCTGTATTTAACAGAGTAAGTTCTGACAGAGTATTCTGAAATTTCTTTATTTTGGCACCAGAAGGGAGCAGTCGGTGTAGTTTTTGAGTGTGGTCAATACTGCCCCTAATTGAAAGCTTGACAAATATTGGTAAGTGATCAGACCTCAGATCAACTACTGAGTGGGTGAGAGTTCTACCACAGTGAAGGCCAGAATAAACTGCAAAGTCTATAGCTGACGGATTTTTTCTCTGATCAAACGGAAAATTAGTGGCACCACCTGTGGCCAGCACATTCAGTAGAGCATTTGAATGGATAGATTCAAGGAGAGACCTACCCCTAGGGCAGGATGTAGGATTACCCCACCAAGGGTGCTTAGCGTTCCAGTCTCCACATAGTAAGAACTTCGAATTTGTGGATAGGGCTTTAAAGTGTGCAAAAAGCCTTTGAAAGTGTCCTGTGGTTCAAGAGAAGATTGGCGGGTAGTATATAGGACTAATAACTATTTCCTCAGAATCGGTGCACATTGAAGAAATTCCTCTTCAATGGGCTGTAAGGCAATGTGCTTTAGTTTAGCATTAACATAAGTAACAGTTCCCCCTTTTCTATCACTAGAGGGATGAAAAGAGGAGTAGCTAACTGATGAAGAGTTGGAGCCAAGATTTATAGGTAAACGACTTTCAACAACCAACATTATGTCAATGTTATTTAGCTTCACAAAAAATTCTAATTCAGACATTTTATTGTTAAGTCCACAGGCATTCCAGTAGGCAATATTTATAAAATTTTTATTATTAAATTCACTAGTAGGATTACCAAGATTCTGTGGCAACCTACAGTGCACATACCTTTGCAGCGGAGTAGAATAATTGGCAAGAGGGTGATGACCAATGGGTGGCGGAGTCATAATAGGTAACTTTGTACAGCTTCAATAAAATTTCGTAATAAGGTAGTTTTGATCCGTAACTCCTGGGACAGCATCAAGAGTATCAAGAAAGGGTATGATAGTAGTCACATTTGGAGGAGAAAAGCCAGGATTTTATTTAGTTTAACTTCATACTCTTTATAAAATAAGATCCATAGTATTGTAATTGCTGGGATTATAGATGATGATTTACGTAACTCCACGCGATAAATATAATTTTATAAAAAGGTATAGATGTAGTAGAGCAGGTTGCTGCATTAGTGCAGTAATTTTGGCAGAGTTAGATGTATTAATGCAGCAAAAAAGTATTGGTGCAGGATTGATGTATAAGTATAGTTTGATGTAATATTACAGTGGTGAGTTTGCACACGTCGACACAAATAAAATAGTAACAATGTCAGTGAATAGATGTGTGGAGAAGTCTGTGTATGTGTATACAGCCACATACACAAAACAGATACTTTTGGTAGTATGCGCATATTAAAAATCCACGTGGAACAGTTTTTAAAATAAATAAAAAATTGGTAGTGAAAGTTAAAATTAGAAGTACACACTACACATAGGATTAAAAAATAGTTTATATTGCCACAACATTATATAATTATTGATTCAGACTGTGTTATGGGCAACATGTGCACTTATCAGATTCAGAGTATAGGTGTAGATTAAGTACGGAAATAAATGATATCACTTGTGAAGATTAGCCACAGTCGGAGCTTTCGGAGCTTTTCTTTGCTGCTCTTCTATTTTTCATCTGTTTCTCGTACAATCTTCCGTGCGTTTTGTTTTCTTTTCTTTTTGTGCGTTTTGTTCTTCTTTTATGCAAGTTAGTCAGTGCAAATTTTCGATTCCACGTGGTGCGTGCGTTTTTAAAATTTATAATTGTTTTGAGTTTACACAAATTGTTAAAAATGTCCAAACGAAGATTCGTAGAAAAACAATCTATTAGAATAATAGCTTCGTTAACTGACAACAGCAACGTTCGAAATGAAACAATCATTGAAGCAAGCGGGGATTTATTGACGAATAATATTGTCTCAGACCCCGTTTTCACCATAGAAAGTGCTGAAAGGGTAAATTTCAGCGATAGCTCGGGCGCAGAAGATGAGGAGTACGAAAGAGTAGACGATTGCGAGTCAAACGGATTCTCGTCAAAACTAAAGGAAGAGTTAGCTGAGTGGTCAATATTATTTAATATTTCAGGATCTGCCATTAATGGGCTTTTAAAAATTTTACGTCGCTGTGGCTGTGAGTTAAGTGCCGACTATCGATCCCTTAAAAAAACTCCAAGGCAACTGCCTAGCGTTGTGATGGGAAGTGGAAGTTATTTTCATTACGGTGTCAATGATTGCTTAACAGATTTCTTTGAAAAAATACATTTCCAATACATTTCTAGATGGACTACCTTTATATAAAAGTTCAAAGCAGCAAGTGTGGCCTATTTTAATTAATGTGAACAATACTTCCCCAGTGCTTGTTGCGGGTGCTTTTGTGGGTGATAGCAAGCCTCCAAACGTTGATGACTTTGTTTCAGACTTCGTTTCGGAAATGAAAGAACTATTTCAAAATGGGTTTACTTATAAATCGGAAAATTTTGAATGACGACGTCGCATCGCATTACTCCTGGAAAGGGACACCGAAAAAAGCTATTGATGTGATGGCAATCACCAACGCATTTATGGGAGCCTTCAACATAAAATTTGTAGGAGCAAACAAAAAATTTGGTCGAGCCAGCGCAAAATGGTTTCAGACGGCAAAAGAACGGAATTTAAATAAACTTAACAAAAAAATTTAACAAAATGTAGTTTAATTAAAAATATGTTTAAATGTTCATTACTAATTGAATTACTTATCATTCCTATATAAACTGGGAGCATTTTGAGAAACCGTAGGGACTCCTCTACGAGTGTTTTAGGTGCACAAAGAAGGACTCCTCTACGGAGCATTTTAGGTGCACAAACACAATCCCAAAGTACTCCGCCTAGGTTATCTTCGGATGATTTTAGGACTCCTTTTCTTAATAATTGGAAGCAAGAAAGGAGTCCGCACGGAGTCCCTGCGGTTTATCTAAGGGAGCATTCTGGGACTCCGAAATTACTCATTCTAGGAGTCCGCAGGGCACACCGTTTTCATATATTTTGAAATGGCACTTTTCTCCCAAAAACATGCTCTTACGGACACTTTTAGGAGCGTCCCTAGGAGGCTTTGCGCTCCGCACAGGGAGTCCTAACGGAGCACCGTGCGGACTCCGCTGGTTGGCTGGGAAGCCATTATTAACAGGCTTATATATGTAAATGAATCACTAACAGAATTGTAAACATTCAAGAACAAAATTTGGAGTAACATTGAATAATAATATAAACGGATTCATTAGAGTGACTTAAATTTATACAGGCTTAATAAAAGAAGAATACAAAATCAGAATTAATTAAGTTATAAATTGTTTCATATGAATTTAGCGTCCAAGCGCCAGCCTATAGACCTGGTGGCCAAGCAGAGGTCAAGCGCCAGGAAAAAGAAAAGTGTAGTGAAAAGCCGGTACGCAGCGGCGGAGTAACAAGATAGTAGCTGCTTCTAAAGCTAGGACACAGGAGCAAACAGGAGTCACAAGTGAACGTAAACATAAATGGGCAAGATATATAAATAATATTGAATCAACATATTTAAGGAGTCAAGAAATTTGTGGAACAATAACTAAGTAGTAGCTGAAGAATATTATATAGTAGCAGCGGCGAGTACATTTTTGTATGAACGTAGCGTCAAGGCACCGACCTATGTTCCTGGTGGACAAATCAGAGGTCCAGCATCGAGAAGATGGGGAATGTATTGAAAAGCCGGTGCTCCAGAGCGGAAGAAATTCGTAGACGTCTGTAGTTTGAATTCGTCAGGGATGAGTGAAGGAATAAAGTCACATATTGATGATTTTTGTTAATGGCTTTAAGAAGATAAAGTAGTAGTTGAATAAAATAAGGTATTAAAATTTTTTTTATAGTATTTTATTCGAACGTAGCGTCCAGATGCCGTCTTGTGTTCCTGGTGGCCAAATCAGTAGTCCGGCTCCAGAAGGAAGGAAAGCGTAGTGGAGAGCCGGTGCACCATGGCGGAGTAGTAGCTCCTCCAGAGAGTTCCACAGAAGGCAGGCCCGGCAGGACACGTTCGGCCCGAGTGGGTAGTCTTCCTCCGAGTGGAGGAAAAAAAAAGAAAAATTTTCATCATTTTTATAGTTTATATTAATAAGTCTATTTGAAACATGTATTTTTGTTGAGATCTTTCTACATATACTTAAACAAAATCGTGTCATTTTTGTAGCTTTTGCGGAGATCGTACTATCGACTTCATTGTCCACCGATCGATCATCGAGGAATTTCAGCACTTCAGGATAATTCGCCTTGATTATCTTGAGAAGCCGTATTCTTATCGCTCATCTGGAAAATATTAATGAGAAGGTTTCAAAATAGGTTTGAAGGTTTTTTTACAATATGTGACGAAATTTTCGATCGTAGTTTTTACCTTTGTACCTTTTTAATTGAATCTTGTACAACAAGATTCAGGTTATGGGCATTGCAGTGCACAAACAAAGCTCGAGGTTGCTTCTCACGTATGCTCGAGGTTCCTTCTCGCGCCTGCAATCCAGAAATTTTTCCAGAAACATTGGATGCCCCGTCGTAGCACTGGCCTCTTAGTTTTGAAAGAAGCCACGAGTTCACGAAAATGTTGTCAAAAAAACAATTCTTATTTGCAACTAAATCATCGGAAACGGAGGCATCTTTATCTATTCGTGAGGCATCTGTGGTTTCACCTAGTAGAATCGAAAAATGCTCCACTCTTCTTATATCGTCCATGATTTTTGACAAAATTGAAGTCGCCATCAGATCGAGTACTTCATTTTGACTTTCATGATCAAGCCATCTGTATCCATCTCTCTGCAACCAGGAATTCAGTTCAGGAACGTCTTCCGAGTGAGCCTTCAAGAACGCCATGAAATTGGAATTTTCGTCATTCTTGTCTCCTCTTAAAGGCAAACCCTGTTTTTTTTAGAGTGCTGAAAATTTTTAGTAACGCCGTTCTATTCTTCATCATCTTCTTCATTGCCAGTGCTTCGGTGCAATTGATGTGTAGAACACTTGACGAATGTTTCTTCATCCGATATGACCCATGCTTCCAGTTTGAAAATCCATCATAGACTCAGGCTTGTTTTGATTTCACAGCTATGCGAGTTTTTATTTTACAATTTCTTATGCAAATTTTTTTTGTTTCTTTCTTTACATCTTCTTTACCGTTAAATTTTTTCTTATTAAAACTTTAATTATTTACTCACTTATACATACTTCATTATTTAAGAGATTTATTTTTAAAAGAATATTCGTTATTAAAAGATTATAATTTTTATGTTTTTCTTGAATTCTCGAGGTTTTTAAGACTACATTATTATTTACAGCTGTTAACTGTAAAGGGAGGGTTGTTTCATTATTTCTTTGGTTGCGACACTTTAAAATAATTAAAATAAAAACTTCGATTTCTTGACAACGATTTGGGTTTTCTTGGGAAACTTAAAACGCTTAGATCGCCATGTGGTTTTGGGGGGAGTTTCCCCTCTTTCCCGAACCGGGACTTGTGCCTGACGAACCGTACGGAGACCGCGCCAAAGATAAAACTGAGCTTGGAGCGGGGATCAATTTTGCTCTGCTCGTTTTTGTCCCCAAGGCAGAGATTATTTGAAGATTATTTGAAGGCGCCGTTCCCAACCTGAGATAAGAACAAAAAAAAATTTTTGTGTTGCATATTCACTTGCTTTGCTCTGCACCTCATCCGAACTTACCCTTAGGGGTCTGGGGAAAAACTATGAAATTGGGACAGAATCTTGCCAAAACGATTCCACTGTCCACTGTTTCACAATAATAAGCCTCGTCACAAAATGGGACACGGATCGGGACTCTATTCCTTTATGGCAGCTTAGGACCTTTCTATTGATGCAACCTTTCGGGTCAAGGTATGGTTTCGAAAAAAGCATGGAGCGTCTAGCAATGGCCTCCTGCCGGGGCTAGAGCTGGGATTCGTAGAAGACTCTACGTTAACGAAAATGCAATCTTGCAGATTCCCGATAAAGTGGATATAATGTTGCCACTTGCAGCAGCTACCTCCCGCTGGGTGGCGCTAGTACCCCATGACCCTGTGGTTCTACGCTCTCCCTTACATACATCACACAGAAACTAGCAAAACATTTGGATTTTTGTCGTATTCTTACATTGTTTGGAAGAATCGTTGTTGTTGTTGTTGTTGTCGTCGTCTCGATATCGACTATCAATATCTGGCGCTCGAGAAGACTCGGTTTTCGAGGATTTTTTCTCGATCGGTTGCTGGTCGCAATCCGATATCCTATCCTTCCTTTTCAGCCGCACGACGAATCTATCCAACTGTCGCCTCTCAAGTCTATTTGCAAAGTACGCACGTTCTTTTTCTTTCAATCTCTAAAAAGCACATACGAGCGAGAATGAAACGAATATAAGCATATGGTGATATACAGCCGTCGTTGGCATGAATGTGTGTTATATGTGCACGTACACCATGCGCATGCTCCGAGCGCGTATGTTTCCCGCGTGAAATTCAAAATGTGTAAATCGACCAAGTTGACGATATATGGTAGTTGATTATTTCGAGTGGGTAATTTTACCACTCGGGATTTCTCGAGTGGGTCTAGCCACCCACTCAACCCACTACTGCTGCCGGGCCTGGATTTAGGAGTCATCTAGTAGTTTGGAGTCGCAGGTGGGAAAGGTATGGCTTTTCTGCCTTCACCGACAATCAGTGCCATGGAATTTTTTCTTTTAATTTATTAAGTATTAGCTGGCCAATCTGGAAACAGCGCACAGCACCGATGTTTACAATTTTATTCTGATATGCAAGTAAGCGTACGAGCTTTTAGGCATAGTAGTAGAAAAGTAGGAATCACAGTAGTAGTAAATGGGATGGCAATAGCAGCAGAGTATTTAAACACTTATCAGCAGTTTGGAATCAAAGAAGAGGCTGGGTGGTAAATAATACCATTTGGAATGTCGAACACATCTTTAATTTTACTTGCCACTGCTAACATCCAGATATAGTAGTATGAGATTTGAAAACTACTTTTTTGTTTAAAATTTATAATTTATTTATTGTTATGTGACGCTGATGATTCTGGTTGTGCAGTCACTTTTGATTAAGTAGTTGTATAAGTTTCGAAAACTACTTTGAATAATTTCACTTATTTTCTGGGACGCTGTTTGTTTTGATAGCGCAGTCACTTGTTGAGAGCTTATTAAAAAATTTAGCAAATGATCAGACCGCCAGCTATTTCAAATCCGTATTGTTGTAGTTGCTCCTTTTATTTCAAGAAGAAAAATAAATGTTCGGACCGCCAGTTTACTGCAGATTTAATATAAAAGACTAGATCGCAGCAAAAAACAGAACGCAGCAAAGAATAATGATTGAATAATAACTATTATTATTGAAATCATATTATTGTTATTGCTGGATTCAACTAGGTGGTGGCTTTTTATTTTCACGGAAGATTACCCAGCCAACCAGCGGAGTCCGCACGGTGCTCCGTTAGGACTCCCTGTGCGGAGTGCCCTGCGGACTCCTAGAATGAGTAATTTCGGAGTCCCAGAATGCTCCCTTAGATAAACCGCAGGGACTCCGTGCGGACTCCTTTCTTTGCTTCCAATTATTAAGAAAAGGAGTCCTAAAATCATCCGAAGATAACCTAGGCGGAGTACTTTGGGATTGTGTTTGTGCACCTAAAATGCTCCGTAGAGGAGTCCTTCTTTGTGCATCTAAAATACTCCGTAGAGAGTCCCTACGGTTTCTCAAAATGCTCCCAGTTTATATAGGAATGATAAGTAATTCAATTAGTAATAAAAATTTAAACATATTTTTAATTTTTTTGTTAAGTTTATTTAAATTCCGTTCTTTTGCCGTCTGAAACCATTTTGCGCTGGCTCGACCAAATTCTTTGTTTGCTCCTACAAATTTTATGTTGAAGGCTCCCATAAATGCGTTGGTGATTGCCATCACATTAATAGCTTTCTTTTTCGGTGTCCCTTTCCAGGAGTAATGCGATGCGACGTCGTCATTCAAAATTTTCCGATTTATAAGTAAACCCATTTTGAAATAGTTCTTTCATTTTCGAAACGAAGTCTGAAACAAAGTCATCAACGTTTGGAGGCTTGCTATCACCCACAAAAGCACCCGCAACAAGCACTGGGGAAGTCTTGTTCACATTAATTAAAATAGGCCACACTTGCTGCTTTGAACTTTTATATAAAGGTAGTCCATCTAGAAATGTATTGGAAATGTATTTTTTTCAAAGAAATCTGTTAAGCAATCATTGACACCGTAATGAAAATAACTTCCACTTCCCATCACAACGCTAGGCAGTTGCCTTGGAGTTTTTTTAAGGGATCGATAGTCGGCACTTAACTCACAGCCATAGCGACGTAAAATTTTTAAAAGCCCATTAATGGCAGATCCTGAAATATTAAATAATATTGACCACTCAGCTAACTCTTCCTTTAGTTTTGACGAGAATCCGTTTGACTCGCATTCGTCTACTCTTTCGTACTCCTCATCTTCTGCGCCCGAGCTATCGCTGAAATTTACCCTTTCAGCACTTTCTATGGTGAAAACGGGGGTCTGAGACAATATTATTCGTCAATAAATCCCCGCTTGCTTCAATGATTGTTTCATTTCGAACGTTGCTGTTGTCAGTTAACGAAGCTATTATTCTAATAGATTGTTTTTCTACGAGTCTTCGTTTGGACATTTTTAACAATTTGTGTAAACTCAAAACAATTATAAATTTTAAAAACGCACGCACCACGTGGAATCGAAAATTTGCACTGACTAACTTGCATAAAAGAAGAACAAAACGCACAAAAGAAAAGAAAACAAAACGCACGGAAGATTGTACGAAACACAGATGAAAAATAGAAGAGCAGCAAAGAAAAGCTCCGAAAACGCTCCGTGACGGTGCGACTTTAGGAGCCCTTTTATTATTCTTTGCTTCGGAGGGCTCGAAAACACTCCGGGTGCTGCTACTTTAGAGTCTCGTTTCGATCCTTCTTCGGTGAGCTCCGCAATCGCTCCGAAGAAGTGCTACATTGGGGACTCCTTTTTCGCTCCATTTTCGGAGCGCTCCGGAAACAGACCTTTGCGGTATAAATTTGGGAGTCC